>CM035135.1:2847500-2850000 GCA_020205605.1 Panax ginseng
ACAAAGCGAAAAGTGACTCCATCCATTACGTACTGGAGAGTCTGTATCCTGATAATCAATACCAGATTTTTGTGAAAACCCTTGAGCTACAAGTCGGGCTTTATATCTCACAATTTATTTTTTCTCATTTCGCTTTTCATACAAATATCCATTTGTTTCCAACCAGGATTACACCCATCGGTGTTTGGACTACTGGTCCAAATACTTCTCTTTTTAATAGAGATTTTATTTTCAACCGGGATTACACCTAGCGGTGTTTGAACTACTGGTCCAAATACTTCTCTTTTCAATAGAGATTGTAGCTCAGTTTGAATAGCATCTTTATATTTTGGCCAATCTTTTCTTTTTCGACATTCTTCCACATTTTGTGGTTCAGGATCCGTGTCAGGAATCAAAGTAATATCTTATACTATAAAGAAAGGAAATATATCATCAATCATGACTTTGCTTCGATCTCATATTTTCTCATCATGTATATAATTTATTGAGATCTCTTGGTGTTCATCTCTTATCCCTTTACTGAGATTTCGAACCTCTTCTGGGGCTATTCCCACTCTTGGAATATGTACTGCTTCTGGAGCGGTTTGTACCTCTTCTGGGGTTATTTTCACTCTTGGAATATGTGCTGCTTCTGGAGCAGTTTGTACCTCTTCTTGGGTTATTCCCACTCTTGGAATACATGCTTCTTCTGGAACGGGTATTCCTTCTGGGATTCCCTTATTTGCTTTTGATTATCGTGGTACAGTGTCTTTTGCATCAACTTGTCTTCCACGCTTCTGGTGTGGTTTAGATTCTTCTATTACCTTATTTGTCAATTCTTCAGGAATTGATTTTTCAATAGGTATTTCTATCTCTGTTGGAGTATTCACTGCACGTGTATATCACTTTATCATTTTTTTAGCATCATTAAATGTATCTGGTATTTGATTTGCAATATTTTATAAACAAAGAATTCTTTGAACTTCAATTTCACATTGTCCTATATGAGGATCAAGTGAATTTAATTCTGATGCATTCCATGATATGTCAGAGGGTTTTGTATTTAAAACTTTCCCTCCTTCTAATAGTGGAAAAAAAAATTCATCAAAATGACAATCTACATAACATGCAGTAAAAATATCTCCAGTTAAAGGTTTAAGATATCTGATAATAGAAGGAGAATGATCAAAACCAACATAAATACCTATTCTTCGTTGGGCTCCCATTTTAGTTCTTTGTGGAGGTGCAATTGGAACATATACCACACTTTCAAAAACTCGAAAGTGTGATATGTTGGGTGTCTATCCAATAACTAATTGTAGAGAAGAAAATTTATGAAGAGCCGTTGGTCTTACCCGAATGATGACTTCAACATGAAGAATTGCATGACCCCAAACTGAGGTAGGTAAATTAGCCCTTAACATTAATGGGCGTGCAATTAGTTGAAGTATCTATTAAAACCATGAAATATCGAAATGGGCCAGACAATGGGTGAATAGGTCCACAAAATGTCTCCTTGAATTCTCTCTAGGAATTTTGGAGCTTCCTTAAAAACTTTTGTTCGTGATGGTCGAACAATTAATTTTCCTCAAGAACACGCAGCACAAGGAAATTCACTACTGGGAAAAACCTTCTTATTTTTGAGAGGATGACCAAAAGAATTTTCAATAATACGACACATCATAGAAATACCAGGATGACCGAGTCTTTCATGCCAAATCATAAAGTATTTGGGATCTATGATTTTTAAAATCATAAGAGTATGAGACTCAATTGCTCTAATTTTCATAGTATATAATCCAGAAGAAATTTAATGAAGTTTTTCTAGGATATTCTATTTTTCAGAAATAGTAGAACTAACGAGAATATCTTCATTAAAAAATGGTCTGACACATGTAAAAACATAAATAAGAAATATTATTTATGAAAAACACATACCACGTATAGAACGAAAACTAATAATATTATACATGCAGGGTGTTTAATTAAAACAAAAATTAAACGTTATCCCAAAAGATACTCTCAGAAGGTCCAGTAATATCAACAACCATTTCCTCATTGTTGGTCATTGGTGGATCATCAACAATATCTAATTGATGATTAACAAAGTTTGTTTCTACCTCCATTACTTTGTTCTTGTGAGACTCCTGGAATAAATCAACCAGATGCCTCGGCGTCTGCAGTGCACTGCCACCAATGCCCATTCATCCCACACCTAAAACAAACATCCGGTTTGTTCTTTATCCATGTTGCATTTTCTTTATTTTTACCCGACCTGACACTTGCCACTTCTGGTGGCCTGAATTGTCGCGGTTCTAGAATTTGTTGTTATGATGGCCTCGTTTATTCTTTCGCCCCCAAGGCTTCTTATTATATGGCCATCTATAGTCACGTTTATTTTGCTGGAATGACATGCTATGAATATCCGGCAATGGGGTATCACCCGTTGGCCGTACTTGATAGTTTTTCAACAACAATTCATTATTCTTTTCTGCAACAAGGAGGATAGGCAATAAGTCAT
>CM035135.1:3455000-3702500 GCA_020205605.1 Panax ginseng
TTAAATCATAGAAGATAGTAAACAACATTCTCTACTTGACTCTTCAAATGGATTGTTATTTCTGCTGTAGTTGTTGATCTAAAACTTGTCATCTATTGTATTCTATCAGATTTTTCCCTGTTGAGGACTAAGGATAATTTGTTCTACATTATCTTAGTCATAATATTATTTACTGGGCTAGTTGAGCTCACCCTTTTTCCTTTTGGTTCCATTATTCTTCTCAGGAGGCAAAAATGTAGTTGGGACTACTCGGAGAGTGGAGTAATGGTCAAAGATGATTATTTTAGTAATCCTCACTATTTTGTAAAATGGTGTGTTAATAATTGTAATAAGGATTTTATTTGAGTTTGGATATTGTCTACGAGACAATATTTGTATTAAAACTCATAGCGTATGTTTTGTCGTATTTTACACGACAATTAATAGTTTTATAAATGAAATTTGTATTTGATTTCTGTACCATGTATTTGGCGACTCAGAATGGGTTGTATGGACCTATTCTGGGGGCGTCACAGTCGGTATCAGAGCTTAGGGATATGATCTTTGGCGAAGATCTAAGGTTAGAACCAGGAGGGGAGAGACGAGTAAAACCTTCGCTAGTGTATCATACCTAAGCTTATTTGTTATTTAATTGGTCAGTCAGAATATAGGGATAATATATGGCATGTCAATTTCTTTAATTAACCCTTATTTTGTGGCAGTATTTGAGAATGACATCTGAAAATATTGAGATAAGTAATGGAGCACATGAGACGTTGAGACACCACAAATCAATAACCAGGATAATGTGCATCAGGAGGGCAATAATCCTCTTGTAAATAACAACACCGACCAAATGATGAACGATGGGGTGTTTAGGAGCTTTTTACAATTCATACAACACCAAACGAGAGAGACTCTTGTTCAAAATATAGGTGGAAACAATGGTAACTCATAGCTGGTCACTGCTAAGCAATTCAAGGAGTTGGGACCGCCGGAGTTTTTGGGAAAGCCAGATCCACTCAAGGTAGAAACTTGGATTAAGCAGATCACCAAGATATTTGATGTCTTGGAATTCATGGAGGAGTAAAAGGTTCCTTTCACCACCTTTATGTTGCCAAGAGAGGA
Source organism: Panax ginseng (assembly GCA_020205605.1). Lineage (NCBI taxonomy): Eukaryota > Viridiplantae > Streptophyta > Magnoliopsida > Apiales > Araliaceae > Panax > Panax ginseng. The sequence continues at coordinate 3,456,108 of CM035135.1, forward strand.
AAATTACTGGTGGGAATCTGTAAAATGTACTCATCTTTTTGCACTGAAGATGTCTTGGGAGAAGTTCCAAGAATTGTTCAACGACAAGTACTTTCCAGAGAGTATTCGTCACATGAATGAGGTGAATTCATCAAGCTGGAACAAAAAAATATGACCATATCGAAATACGATGCTAAATTTGCGGAGTTATCCCAGTTTGCATACAATTTGGTAGATAATAAAGAGCGAATGACATGAATGTTTCTGAGAGGTTTGAAGCACGAAATTCATCAATACAACATTTCTCACAAACTGTATTTGTATTCAGATGTTGTGAATAGGTCTCAATTACTGGAGAGCGATAATGAATCAGCCCAATCAAAAGATAACAGCCGGCAAAACGATAATGGTCATACTAGTGGCAACAGTCATCGAAGCAGTGATAACAAACGTGGAGGAAATTATCACGCCAGAAATGGTAACCACTTCGGTGGTAATCCTGGAAAAGATAATAGAAGAAATTAGTCAAGTAGAAATTTCAAAAAGAGGAGATTCAACAATGATGGAAAGATATCGGCGCCATCACCCATTTTTAAGGAAGGAGAATGACAATCAGTCATATGCTATAAATGCGGACAGGAGGGACACAACAGTCCAAACTGTACGCAGAAACCCAAAAGTGTGTTTCAATTATGGAAAGGAAGGTCATTTAACTCAATTTTTTTATGCAGAGAAGTCAAGTCCAGCTAGGATAGCGACACCAAAGGCTGTCCCAGACAAGTCAAAGTTGGTAGTTTAAGGGAGAACGTTTTTTGTGACTTTCCAACAAGCAAGGAACCCGAACGAAATTATCACGGGTAAGTTAATCATAAACTCTTGCGAAGTCTATACCATATTCGATACCGGTTCTACCCATTCTTTTATTTTACCTGCTTGTGCTCAAACGTTTAAACTTGACTCTTGAGAAATTAGACTTTGACTTATCGGTTGAAACTCCATTGGGAGAAACCTTCGTTACATCTACCATTTATAAATCTTATTTAATTCAAATCGATACCCTCATATTACCTGTTGATCTCATCTCTTTGAAAATACTTTCATTTGATGTGATTTTTTGGATTGATTAGTTAACTACTCATCATGCTAAAATTGATTGTTTCCGTAAGGTCGTTAGCTTTCATATTCCTAACTAACCTGTTATGCGAATTCAAATAACCAAATCACTAAAGTCAATCACTGCCATATCAAGTTATAAAGCCATTCATTTATTGAAACCCAGTTGTCAAGCTTTCTTAGCCCTTGTCACGAATTTAAACAAAAATACATCAAATTTGAATGATATTTCTGTTGTTAATAAATTTTCTGACGTATTTCCCAAAGAACTTATTGGCCTACCCCCAGAGCATGAAATTGAATTTTTTATTGACTTTGAACTCGATATAAAACCTCATATCTAATGGCTCCTATTGAACTTCAGGAGTTAAAAATCCAACTACAGGAGTTGGTACCCGAGCCTCTATTTGGTGACTTCCTTTATGGAATGCACCAAAGCTAGACTCTCCGTTGGAGACGCCATCTTTGTGCGTTGGAAAACTGATAGGTGCCATTGTGAGGTGTTATCCAAGGTTGGGATATGGCTCACAGTTATGAGCAACCTAAGTTAGTAATCGAAATACATAGCTTTCTAGGCTTAGCTGGTTATTATTTAAGATTCGTGGAAGGATTTTCTCGAATCATCACTCCATTAACTCAGCTAACTTGAAAAGATACAAAATTTGGATGGAGCGAGGAATGTGAGAAGAGCTTCCACGAATTCAAAAGGAAACTCATTTCAGCACCTATTCTGACAATACCATCTTGGAAAAGCGAACGTAGTAGCTTGACGCGTTGAGTAGAAGATCATATGCGGGTACGAGTGTGATATAGTCAAACACAAAGATCCATTTTGTATGACTTACAAATTTCATAAGGAGGGGATATTGTAAGACCCCGAATTTTATGAAATAAGAGTATTTAATTTTTTTTATAATTATTATTCTATTTAGTAAATGATTAAATTGATAAAAGGTTAAAATTAAGGGTGATATGTGAAAATTTTACAAAGTAAGCAAGTGGTCATAAAATATTCGTTTGGTCGGGGAATATTCATTTGTCGGAGAATATCCGTACGATGGCACAATCATTGGTGGACCCCACAACGGAATGACTGTCGGATATAGAAAGCGACAGAGATAACATTTTTATAAAAATAACGACAAAACTTTTATCGTTAACTGTTGAAATACCGGTGATAAAAGAACAGTAATACGCATCGTTTCACAGTAGCACACGGTATTGCACAACATCTCTAATTATTAATGCTTACGTAAGAAGTCACTCAGTTTCATTTAATAATTGCTACAGTAGTTGCTGCATAGTATCTCATATTATTGATTCAATTATTGTCAGTATCATCTGAACAATATTTTATATTATTAAATCAATAATTGAGACGACACATTTATTCATATTATTAATTGAATTATTAACAATGTCTAAAAAGTTCTGTCGAGGGGTTTGGTTATTTAATTGCGCGACAGTAAGAAGAAATCTTTATCGGAAAGCCCCCTCTTTCCTGAGAACGATCTGGTTATCGATATTGTGAGTTATAATATTAAATGATGAATAATTGTTGAAAGATTAAAAATGTGTTGATTGAAGATAAATGATTTGTGATAAATATTTATTCAATTTTTCATATAAATAGAGGGATTTGTCATGAGGCGTTTATTATAAGTTTGGTTTATTATTCCATGGAGAAATGTGCTAGTTTTTCGGACCGTTGGTTGAAGTTATAATAGTAAATCAGTATGGACCGCTGGTTGAAGTTATAATAGTAAATCAATATGGACCGCCGGTTGAAGTTATAATAGTAAATCAGTATGGACCGCTGGTTGAAGTTATAATAGTAAATCAATATGGACCACTGGTTGAAGTTATAATAGTAAATCAATATGGACCGTCAGTTGAAGTTTTAATAGTAAATCAATATGGACCGTCCATTTTAATAGTAAATCAATCTGGACCGTTCATGAATTAGTTATTATTTAGTCCATTTTCCTATAAATAGAAGATAATTCCTTCATTATTTCTTACGAATTCAATGAAACTCTAGAGAGAGAAACTATAGAAAGAAAGAAGAAGATTATTCTGCTACTTCACTATTTCAGTATCCAATGTTCTACGAAGGAAAGGGTATTATTTCTTTCGTATTCGTAAATGACGTTATTTTCTTCATATTCATAAGGATTGTCATTCTATTCCTTATTAATCTAGGGGAGTAACCTGTCTACGCAGATTACCGCATGTATGGTGAAAGACCCTTCGTATTCATTCTTTATTAATATGCGGGTGTTACACCCCCAAAATAGGTATACACAACCCATTCTGAGTCGCCAAATACATGGTACAGAACTTAAATACAAACTTCATTTATAAAATACGATAAAACGTAGCTGAGAGTTTTAACATGAATATTGTCTCGTAGACAATATCCAAACTCAAATGGAGTCCTCATTACAATTATTATCACACTATTTCATAGAATAGTGAGGACTACTATAGCCACCATCTTGTACCATCACTCCATTCTCCGACTAGTCCCAACTATATTCTCATTTCCTAAAGAGAATAATGAAAGAAAAGGGTGAGTTCAACTAGCCCAGTAAAGAATATTATGACTAAGATAATGCAGAATAAATTATCGTTAGCCTTCAACAATGTTAAACTGATAGAATACAATGGACAACAAGTTTAACTACAGTGGAATAAATAACCCATTAGAAGAGTTAAGTAGAGCATGATATCTAATATCTTCTATGATTTAAAAGTTTATCATAAATTTTATCGCTGAGACTCAGCTCAATAAATAATCCACATCACTGAATTATCCATGCACTACGGGCCAAGGATATTTAATATAATCACATCCATAAATCATCCATGCACTACGGGCCAAGGATATTCGTTAGTATCACCAATGGTCATGATTATACCGATACATAGTCATAATCATACCAATTAACAGTCCATCTATGCACTACGGGCCAAAGATGACTTTCATCACAATATAAACATGAGGATGATGACAATGATATAAGAATTCAATTAAGTGAAAGCAAAGTATAAATTTTAAAGATTTATAATTTAATTTATCTAGAGTTCAAGAATGTCCAAATTGTCAACATGATACTGCTTTGTGGAGTAAAATTCAAGAATAATATTGTATCAAAAATAATTTGGACAGAAAAGAAATCAATTTTTGTCATGAATAGTACCCCGGGTGAATAGTACCAGAGTGAATAATACTCCGTGAATAGTATCCCATGAATAATACCCCGGCATGAAAAGATTAAAACTTAACAAGAATGTTCAAAAAAATATCAGTTGCTGGCTTGGGATGAAATTCCATATGATTCGTGGACCCTTCCTCTTATTGATGCACGAATAGGAATTTCCTATTTCTTCTTTTATGTGAAACGATAATAGATGAAGCGCAAATTTCAAGGATATTCTACTAATTTCAAGGAGTATAGAAACAATACTTATAAAAATAAGTGTAGAATTAGGAATACGAAACAAAATAATATTACTTACATACTACAAAGTATGGAAAAAAAATATTATTTCTTACTAATATTAAACAAAAAAAATATCCTTTACGAATACAAAAAATAATATCTCTTACGAATATGAAATAAATAATACCCCTTACCTTAGTAGGAGATTAGATACTGCAATAGTGTAGTATCAGAATACTCTTCTTCTTTCTCTCTGATTCTTTCTCTATAGTTTTCTCTTGTGAGTCTTAGTGAATTGGTGAGAATAAAAGAAGAAATAAGCTTCTATTTATAGAAGATTTATAGCTTAGCCCTTGAAATGTGAAGAGGCAAGTGACTTGACGACTGGTAATGTGAAAAGAAAAGTAGTTTGACGTCTGTAATGTGAAAAGGCAAGTGGTTTGACGCATGTAACGTGAAATAACAAGTGGTTTGACGCCTGTAATGTGAAACAACGAGTGGTTTGTTGTAAGACCCCAACTTATTATAAATAAAATTGAATTTTTTCTCTATTCATTATTCTAAATTAATAAGGTGTTAATTTGATATAATGCTCTGGTTATGGGTGAAATGTGCAAATTTTTCAAAATAAGCAAGTGGTTATAAAATAATCATTGTTGTCGGGGAATATTCGTTTGGTCGTGGAATATTCTTTTTGTCGAGAATATCCGTACGACGGCGCAGTCATTTGTGGGCCCCATAACGAAATAACTGTTGGATGAAGAAAACGACAAAGTTTGAGTTTTTATAAATAACGGCGTAATTGTTACTGTTAACACTGTTGGATTACCTAGTGGTTAAAATCTGATGTCTGGCGTGATTGCCTTTGTAGACACTGCGGTATTGCAGTGATTGTTAAATTATTGATTCTTACGTAAGAAGGCACTACTCAATAATTGTTACAATAATTACTGTTCAATATTTTATTTTATTGATTCAATAATTGTTGCGTTGATATTTTATATTATTGTTGTTTCAATAATTGTCACTGCACAGTATTTTCCATTATCAGATCAATAATTCATATTATTTGAATAATATTATTAGATAAGCATTATTGGCAATGTCTAGAAAGTTCTGTCAAGGAGAGGTTTGGTCACCTAATTGCGCACCAGTAAGGAGAAATCCTTATTGGAAACCCCCCCTCTTTCCTGGGAACGACCTAGTTGTCATAATTGTGATTCTGTAATATTATTTGTGAATAATTAGTTATTGATTTATATGATAAGGAAATATTTATTTGACGTGGATATAAATGATGGATTTATTTATTTTATGCGGTTATAAATGAAGGAATTAATACTAAGGTGTTTTATCAATATTTTGTCGGAATGGAGGTATTAAAAATCATCCGTTTGTAGATTTCGGATATTTTTTGTTTGGAATTTGGAAAAACTCAAAGCTACAAAGTTGTAGAGAATTCGATTTCGTATGGAATGGACATAAAATTTGTATTTTTTTGATAAACAAGTTATTTTCTATGAATTACTAAAGTTTCAGAAAATAAAATGATTTTTATTAAATTATGGGTGGGACCCACTTTTGTTTTAACATGTGAAATTTCTTTGGATTTTTTTCAAGAATGGCATGCTAGATGGCTAGTCTTTGCATGCATAGGAAAAAAAGGAAAGAAAAAATAATATTTTATTATTTTAGTCTCCTATGGCGTTCTAGCATTTTCCTATAAATAGACGCTTAGGTTAGAATTGAAAATCACACCAGAAACAAGTTTTCTTTCTCTCTAGATTATCGAGCGTATTTTTATGAGTATTTTGATACTTTGAGAGTTGTTGCTCTGCACAAGTTTCCTTCGACTTTATATCCGATATTCCGATCAGAAGTACCGTTATTTTGAGGTAAGGGATGTTATTTTCTTCTTAAATGATATTATTTTCTTCAATATCATTATGTCAAAATATTGGTTTGAACTTTTTAATCAAATTTGGAACTTTTTGTGTCGGGGTTACTATTCACGTATACGGCACTATTCACGAATACGACACTATTCACCAAAAAATGAAAATTTTCCTTTTTGTCAAAGATATCTATTATGGTTACTATCTTTGATTGTATCCATGTTTTGATCTTTATTTTTGAATTCTGCTTCAAAATTAGTTATTATGAAGTATTATTGATCTTGGATAAACTGTAATATGAATCCCTAATATTCGTCCTTCTGTCTCACTAGATTCGTTTTCTTTAAAATATTTTTCATCATCCTCAGTCTTAAATGATGATATTAATGAATATCTTTGGCCTGTAGTGCAACGATGAATGATTAACTGATGAATATCTTTGGCCCGTAGTGCAAAGATGAACAGTTGTTGAGATGAACATGACCAACTGGTGATACAAATGAATATCTTTGGCCTGTAGTGCAAAGATGAATATTTGATTAAAGATGTATATTGATTGTTATTAAATGGATAAAATATTGATGATAGACTTTTAAATCTTAGAAGATAGTAGAATTCATTTTCTACGTGACTCTTCTAATGGATTTTTGTTCCCGCTGCATTTGTTGATCTAAAACTTGTTGTCTATTATATTCTATCAGATTTTTCCCTGTTGAAGACTAATGATAATTTGTTGTATATTATCTCAGTCATAATATTCTTTATTGGGCTAGTTGAGCTCACCCTTTTCCTTTTTGTTCCATTTTTCTCCTAAGGAAGTGAGAACATAGCAGGATCTAGTCGGGGTATGGAGTGATGGTTCTAGAAAGATGTTTTAGCAGTCCTCACTATTTCTCTAAAATAGTGTATGAATAATTGTAATGAGGGCTTATTTGAGTGTGGATATTGTCTAGAAGACAATATTTGTATTTAAACTCACAGTATGTGTTGTCGTATTTTGCACGACAATTGTATTATTGAAGTTGTAGTTTGCTTTTCTGTACCATGTATTTGGCGACTCAGAATGGGTGTTGTATACCTATTTTGGGGGCGTCACAGTTAACGTCTAGTAAAGGCAAGTACTATTGAAGAAAGTGACTCTTAGATGATAACATATAGGTCCCATAGAACAAACCAAACTTACAACAAACATTTCATAACAGACTTCTTATTTATATCAAAGACTGAATAAATATTTCCCACAAATCATTTTATCTTCAATTAACACATTTTTAAGCTTTCAACAATTATTCATTATTAATATTATAACTCACAATATTGACAACCAGATTATTACCAGGAAATAGGGGTTTTCTGATAAAGACTTCTCCTTATTAGTGCCCAATTAGGTGACCAAACCCCTTTCCTCAACAGAACTTTCTAGACATCGTCAATAATGTAAATAATAATATGAATAACTTTATTGTCTCAATTATTGATTTAATAATATAAAATATAGTGGTAATAATTGATTCAATAATATGAGATACTATACAGTAATTACTGTGGTATTAATTGAATAAAACTGAGTGACTTCTCACGTAAGCATCAATAATCAGAGACACTATGCAATACCATGTGCTACTGTGCAACAACGCGTATTACTGTTCTTTTATCACCGGGTATTTCAACAGTTTAACAGTAAAATTTTTACCGTTATTTTATGAAAATGTTATTTTTATCGCTTTCTATATCCGACAGTTATTCCGTTGTGGGTTCCATCAATGATTGCGTCGTCGTACGAATATTCCCTGATAAAATGAATATTCCCCGACCAAACAAATATTTTATGACAACTTGCTTACTTTACAAACTTTATAAACATTACCCACAACTATAACATTATATTAAATCCACACCTTGTTACTCAAAATGATATTTAGAGAAAATTAAATATCTATTCATAAAATTTGGGGTCGTACAGCGGGAGTAACCTGTCTACACGGATTACCGCATGCATGGTGAATGACCCTTTGTATTCATTCTTTATTAATCTGCGGGAGTAACCTGTCTACGCGGATTACCGCATGCATGGTGAATGACCCTTTGTATTTATTCTTTATTAATCTGTGGGAGTAACATGTCTACGTGGATTACCGCATACATGGTGAATAACCCTTCGTATTCATTCTTTATTAAAATATAGAAATGATCTGTCTACGCGGATTACTGCATGACAGGTGAAAATCCAGTTGCAGTTTCGTATATTCTTTTATACTCGTATGAGATGTCATTTCTTTTGTACTCATCAAGGGATATCGTCTTCTTTCATATTTCTCCATTTATGGTACAAATTTATTGTTTGTTTCCATAAACTTATTATTAAATGGTGAAAACCCTTGAAATTAGTGGAATATTCTTAATAGTTTGTGTTTCATCTAGTATCATTCCACTATTGATCTGAACTTTCTTATTAAATGGCGGGATACTATTTATGTTGGGGTACTATTCATTTGGAATATTATTCATTCAGGGTACTATTCACTCGGGGCATTATTTATTCGGGGTACTTTGCATGACGGGGTACTATTCATTTGGTATTATTCATTTGAGTACTATTCATGGGGTATTATTCACGACAAAAGTGATTTTTTTATGTCCAAATTATTTTTGATACATGAATATCATTCTTGAATTTTACTCTACAATTAGTTATCATGTTGACAATTTGGACATTCTTGAACTCTGGATAAATTGAATTATAAATCTCTAATATTTATCCTTGATCTCACTTGATTCATTCCTTATATCATTGTCATCATCTTAATACTTATGTTGTGGTAAAAGTCATCTTTGGCCCGTAGTGTATAGATGGATTGTTGATTGGTATGATTATGACCAAGAATTTTGTATTGGTATAATCATGACTTGTAATGTTACAGACAAATGATGTGGTGAAAGTCCTCTTTGGCTCATAGTGCATAGATGGACAGTTGTTTGGTAAGATCATGACCACTGGTGATACAAACGAATATCCTTGGCCCGTAGTGCATGGATAATTTGTTGGTGATACATACGAATATCTTTGGCTCGTAGTGCATGGATAATTCGTTGATGTGAAATGCTTATCGATTGGTATTACAGGGTTAAAATATTGATGTTGTATTTTTAAATCATAGAAGATAGTAGACATCATTCTCTACTTGACTCTTCTAATGGATTTCTGTTTCCGCTATAGTTGTTGATCTAAAACTTGTTGTCTATTGTATTCTATCAGATTTTTTCCTGTTGAGGACTAAAGATAATTTATTTTACATTATCTTAGTCATAATATTATTTACTAGGTTAGTTGAGCTCACCCTTTTCCTTTTGGTTCCATAGTTCTTCTCAGGAGGCGATAATGTAGCTGGAACTAGTCGGGGAGTGGAGTAATAGTCCAAGATGGTCATTTTAGTAATCCTCATTATTTTGTAAAATAGTGTGATAATAATTGTAATGAGGATTTTATTTGAGTTTGGATATTGTCTACGAAATAATATTTGTATTAAAACTCATAACGTATGTTTTATCATATTTTACACTACAATTAATAGTTGTATAAATAAAAATTGTATTTGATTTTCGTACCATGTATTTAGCCTCTCAGAATGGGTTGTATGTGTAAGACCCCAACTTATTATAAATAAAATTAAATTTCCTATATTCATTATCTTGAAATAATAAGGAATTAATTTGATATAATGCTTTGATTATGGGTGAAATATACAAATTTTGCAAAATAAGAAAGTGGTTATAAAATATTCATTTTTGTCAGGGAATATTCGTTTGGTCGTGGAATATTCTTGTTGTCGAGGAATATTCGTACGACGGTGCAGCCATTTGTGGGCCCCATAACGGAATAACTGTCGGATGAATAAAACGACAAGTTTGAGTTTTTATAAATAACAGCGTAGTTGTTACCGTTAACACTATTGGAATACCCGGTGGTTAAAATACGATGTCTGGCGTGGTCGCTGTAGAAGAAGCATATAGTATTGCACATGATTTTTTGAATTATTGATTCTTACGTAAAAGGCACTACTCAATAATTGTTACGACAATTCTTCGCTCAATATTTTATTTTATTGATTCAATAATTGTTGCGTTGATATTTTATATTATTGTTGTTTCAATAATTGTCACTGCACAGTATTTTCCATTATCAAATCAACAATTCATATTATTTGAATAATATTATTAGATAGCATTATTGGCAATGTGTAGAAAGTTCTGTCAAGGAAAGGTTTGGTCACCTAATTGCGCACCAGTAAGGAGAAATCCTTATCGGAAAGCCCCCTCTTTCCTGGGAACGGCCTGGTTGTCATTATTATGATTCTGTAATATTATTTGTGAATAATTAATTATTGATTTATATGATAAGGAAATATTTATGTTTATGTGGATATAAATGAAGGAATTAATGTTGAGGTATTTTATCAGTATTTTATCCGAATGGAGGTATTAAATATTCAAATCGGTGTTCTTAAAGCTCTATTGCGTGAGTTATAATTTTAATCCAACCGTTGGATTGTTGTGATTTTTGGATATGTTATACATATATAAGTTGAGTATATGTCCACAAATTTTGAACAGTTAAAAATTAACGTATGATTTGTTATGAATTTTAAGAGGTGTTAAAAATTGTCTGTTTGTGGATTTCGGATATTTTCTGTTTGGAATTTTGAAAAACTTTCTTCTGCAAAGTTGTAGAGAATGGATATAAAATTCGTATTTTTCTGACAAAAGGGTTATTTATAATGAATTGTTGAAGTTTTAAAAATTAAATATTTTTTAAAATTATGGGTGGGACCCACTTTTGTTTTTTTTGAAAACATGTGGGCTGCTATTTTTTTGTTCAAAGAAAGCATGCTAAGCTTGGTCTTGGTATGTGTAGAAAATAATAATAATAATAATAATAATAATAATAATAATAATAATAATAATAATAATAATAATAATAATAATAATAATATTTTATTATTTAGTCTCCTATGGCGTTCTAGTATTTTCCTATAAGTAGGCGCTTAAGTTAGAATTGAAAATCACATCAGAAACATAAGTTTTCTCTTTCTATATTATCGAGCATATTTTTATGAGTATTTAGATACTTTGAGAGTTACTATTCAGTGCAAGTTTCCGTCGGCTTTACATTCGATATTCCAATCAAAAATACCATTATTTTGAGGTAGGGAATGTTATTTTCTTCATAAATGATATTATTTTCTTCAATATCATTATGCCAAAATATTGATATAAATTTTATTTTGGAATTTCTACCTTCTTATGTTGGGATTACTATTCACGTATACAAATGAATATCTTTGGCCCGTAGTGCAAAGATGAATATTTGATTCAAGATGTATATTGATTGATGTTACAAGGTTAAAATATTGATGATGGACTTTTAAATTCATAGATGATAGTAGATTTCATTCTCTACTTAACTCTTCTAATGAATTGTTGTTTCTGCTGCAGTTGTTGATCTAAAACTTGTTGTCTATTATATTCTATCAGATTTTTCCTTGTTGAAGACTAAGGATAATTTGTTTTATATTATCTTAGTCATAATATTCTTTACTGGGCTAGTTGAGCTCACCCTTTTTTCTTTTTGTTCCATTTTTCTTCTCAGGAAGCGAGAACATAGCAGGAACCGGTTGGGGTATAAAGTGATGGTCCTAGATAGTTGTTTTAGCAGTCCTCACTATTTTTGTAAAATAGTGCATCAATAATTGTAATGAGGACTTTATTTGAGTGTGGATATTGTCTAGAAGACAATATTTGTATTTAAACTCACTGTATGTGTTGTCGTATTTGTACGACAATTGTAATAATAAAGTTGTAGTTATTTTTTGTACCGTGTATTTGGCGACTCAGAATGGGTGATGTATACCTATTTTGGGGGCGTCACAGTTGGTATCAGAGCTTAGGGATATGGTCTCCAAGAGATCGGGAATAGAACTAGGAGGGGGAGAGACGAGTAAATCCTTCGCTAGTGTGTCCTACCTAAGCTTATTTGTTGGTCGGTCATAATATAAGGATATTATGTGACATGTTAATTTGTTTAATTAACCTTTATTTTATGGCGCTTTTTAAGAATGGCAACCGAGAACGTTAACAATGGAGTGTATGAGACGTGGAACAACCTTCAATAACCAACCAGAGAACGCGGCAACAGAAGGAAATATTCCTCCTGTAAACAACACTATGGAGCAAACGATGAATGATGGAATGTTTAGAAGCTTTTTGCGCTCATGCAAAATCGATTTAGGAGACTCAGTATACAAAATACGGGTAAAATGATAAGAACGCTACTGCTTGTCACAAACCAAGCGAGTTCAAAGAGTTGGGACCACCAGTTTACGGGAAAGCCGGATCCGATTAAGGCGAAAACATGGGTCAAGCAAATTACCAAGATATTCGATGTCTTGGGATGCACGGAAGAAAAAAAGGTTCCATTCGCCACCTTTATGTTCTATGGTGAGGCAAATTACTAGTGGGAATCTGTGAAGCGTACCCAGCCAGCCACACTCAACATGTCTTGGGAAAGATTTCAGAAACTGTTCAATGATAAGTACTTTTCTGAAGGAGGTAGAGTTTATTAGATTGGTACAGAACAACATGACGGTGTCCCAGTACGAGGAGAAGTTCGCAGAGTTATCCAGGTTTGCACCTCATTTGGTAGAGAATGAGGAACATATGACGCGGATGTTTCTGAGAGGTCTAATACCTGAGATTCGTCAATACCTTATCTCTCACAAATTTTCTTTGTATTCAGATGTTGTCAACAGGGCTCAATTATTAGAGCGAGATAATGAGTATGTTCAACCAAGGGACTACAACCAGGGTCATACCGGTGACAGCAGTCATCGAAGCGATGATAACCAGCGAGGAAGGAAAAATACGGACAAAAGAGGTAACCACTCGGGTCATCATCGTGGCCATGATAATAGGAGAGGTGAGTCAAGTGGAAATTTCAAAAAGAGGAGATTCAACAATGACGGGAAGACATCAGCACCAGCACCAACAACAAATTTTATGGGAGGAGAACGACCTCCAGTTAGATGTTGCAAATGCGGAGAGGAGGGACACATAAGTCCAAATTGTTCACAGCCTTCCAAGGTGTGTTTCAATTATGGAAAAGACGGTCATATAGCCCGATTTTTTCCGGTAGCGAAGTCAAGTCCAACTGGGACGGCGGCACCAAAGGCGAATACGGACAAAACAAAGTCGGTGGTTCAAGGGAGGGCGTTTGTCGTGACTGGCCAAAATGCAATAAAACCAAACGAGGTGATCACGGGTAAGCTAATCTTGAACTCTTGCAAAGTTTATACCTTACTAGATATCGGTTCTACCCATTTTTTTATCTCTTCTGCTTGTGCTCAACGTTTAAACTTGACTCCGGAGAAATTAGACTTGGACTTATCTGTGGAGACTCCGTTAGGAAAAAATTTTATTACATCCACTGTGTATAAATCTTGTTTGCTCCAAGTTGGCACAATCACATTACCTTTTGATCTTATCTCTTTAAAGATGCTTGCATTTGATGTGATTTTAGGAATTGATTGGTTAACCACTCATTATGCCAAAATTGATTGTTTTCATAAGGTTATTAGTTTTTATATCCCTAACCAACCTATTATACGAATTCAAGCAACTAAACCACTAAAATCAGTCACTGTCATATCAAGCCATAAAGTTATTCGTTTATTGAAAAACGGATGTCAAACTTTCTTAGCCCATATTATGGACATGAACAAAAACACGTCAGATTTGAATAATATTTATGTTGTTAGTGAATTTCCTAATGTATTTCCTGAAAAACTTCCTAGTCTACCCCCAAAACATGAAGTTGAATTCTTTATTGATCTTGAACCGGGTACAAAGCCCATTTCTAAAACCCCATATCGAATGGCTCCGATTGAACTTCAGGAGTTAAAAGTCTAACTACATAAATTGTTAGACATCGGTTTCATTTATCCTAGTACATCTCCTTGGGGTGCTCCTGTTTTATTTGTAAAGAAGAAAGACAGGAGTATGCGACTTTGTATTGACTACCGGGAATTGAACTATGTCACCATCAAGAATAGGTATCCCCTACCTCGTATTGATGACCTGTTTGACCAATTGCAAGGAGCACAATTCTTTTCAAAGATCGATCTTCGTTCTGGATATCATCAGCTGAAGATTAAAATCAAGATATTACAAGACCGCCTTGAACTTCTGGTAGGGACATTATGAATTCTTAATCATGTCTTTTGGATTGACTAATGCTCCTGCTGCTTTCATGGATATGATGAACCGTGTATTCAAGGAATATTTGGATCAGTTCATTGTTGTCTTTATTGATGACATCCTCATCTATTCCAAAAGCCGTGAAGATTATGAGCACCATTTGAAGCTGGTACTTCAAAGACTTCGTGACAACAAGCTATATTCCAAGTTGAAGAAATGTGATTTCTGTCTTGAGGAAGTAGCATTCCTTGGACACGTGGTGTCAAAACATGGAGTATCTGTTGACCCAAATAAGATTGAAGCAATACAAAGTTGGGAGCAACCAAGTCGGTGGATCAAGTCGTAGCTTTTGGGCTTAAATTTGGTTATTATCGAGAGATTCTTGGAAGGATTTTCTCGAATCGCTACTCATTAACTCAAATTGACTCGAAATATACAAAATTTGTATGGAGCGAGGAATGCGAGAAGAGTTTCTAAGAGCTTAAGAGGAGACTCATTTCGGCACCTGTTCTGACAATACCATCTGGTTCGGACGGATTTGTTATCTACAGCGATGCTTTAGGCAAAGGGTTAGGATGTGTTCTCATGAAACATGGGAAAGTCATAGTCTATGCCACGCGACAACTCAAAGAATATGAGAGGAATTATCCTACTCATGATCTGGAGTTGGCAGCAGTCTTTTTTGCGTTAAAAATATGGAGACACTACCTGTATGGGGAGAAAGTGGAGATTTATACGGATCATAAAAGCCTCAAATATTTTTTCACCCAAAAGGAACTCAACATGCGACAACGACATTGGCTCGAGTTGTTGAAAGATTATGACCATAGCATTCAATATCATCCTGGAAAAACAAACGTTGTAGCTGACGCATTGAGTAGAAGATCGTTTGCGGGTATGAGTGCGATGTTGTTAACACAAAGTCCCATTTTGTACGACTTACAAAGGATGGAGATAGAGTTAAAGACTCCAGGGACCCACGTGATGATGGCAAATATACGAGTAGAACCGACTTTAATCGATAAAGTTAAAATTTCTCCACTTTAATTCCCGGAGATGATACGTATGAAAAAGAAAGTACAAGAAGGTGTTATTCCAGAAGCAGGAATCGATGAAGAAGGAATACTTTGAGTTAACTTCAGACTTTGCGTTCCTAACGATTCTGACTTGAAGCATAGAATCATGATGGAGGCACACAACACACCATTTGCAATCCATCTTGGGAGTACCAAAATGTATCATGATCTTCGTCATACATTTTGGTGGAGTTTATCTCAAGGTATTTAACATGTCAATGTGTAAAGGCGGAGCATCAAGTACCAAAGGGTCCATTACAACCACTTGAGATTCTGAAATAGAAGTGGGAACACATTACCATGGATTTCGTTACAGGTCTTCCCAAGGTTTCTCTAGGTATAGATGCGATTCGGGTTATTGTTGATAGATTAACCAAGTCTGCTCATTTCTTACCTATACGTGAGACTTATTCCCTTGAGCGTCTTGCTTGTATGTACGTAAATGAGATTGTTAGATTGCATGGCATGCCAGTATCCATAGTTTCAGATCCTGACCCAAGATTCACTTCACGATTTTGGGTTAGCTTGCAGAAAGCTATGGGCACGGATTTACGATTCAGTTCAGCATACCATCCTCAAACGAACGGGCAATCAGAAAGGACTATTCAAACCCTTGAAGATTTATTAAGACTCTGTGTCCTAGATTTCAAAGGAAGATTGGATAAGTACTTTCCATTGGTGGAATTCTCCTACAACAACAGTTATCAAGCAAGTATAGGCATGGCTCCATTCAAGGCGTTATATGGACAAAAGTGTCGTTCTCCAGTATGCTGGGACGAGATGTGAGAAGCAACGTTGTTTGGACCAGAATTAGTACGCATGACTACATAAAAGATTCAAATGATCCGACAACGTATAAAGACCTCACAAGATCGACAAAAGAGTTATACTGATCTTCATCGAAAGGACGTAGAATTTAATATTGAAGATCATGTACTGTTACGTATTGCTCTATGGAAGGGAGTTACAAGATTTGAGAAGAGAGGAAAGCTCAATCCACGATTTGTTGGTCCATTTGAGATTCTTGACCGAATAGGAAATGTGGCCTATAGACTCGCATTACCTCCAAGCATGTCTCGTGTTCATAATGTTTTTCATATATCTATGCTTCGTAAATATGTGAAAGACCCAACCACATTATTAACGTTAGAACCGCATAAGATAGTCAAGATTTAACGTACGAGGAGGTACCTGTCAAGATATTAGATAGGAAAGAGCATGTCCTACGAACAAAAGTTATACCACAAGTCAAAGTTTTATGAAGGAACCATGCTATTGAAGAAATGACCTGGGAGTTAGAATCGGAAATGAAAGTGAGGTACCCTCACCTTTTCAAAACACCAGGTACGTACGTCAATTTTGAGGACGAAATTTCATAAGGAGGGGAGGTTGTAAGACCCCAACTTATTATAAATAAAATTAAATTTCCTATATTCATTATCTTGAAATAAGAAGGAATTAATTTGATATAATGCTTTGGTTATGGGTAAAATGTGCAAATTTTACAAAATAAGCAAGTGGTTATAAAATATTCATTTTTGTCGGGGAATATTCGTTTGGTCGTGGAATATTCTTATTGTCGAGGAATATTCGTACGACAGTGCAGCCATTTGTGGGCCCCATAACGAAATAACTGTCGGATGAAGAAAACGACACGTTTGAGTTTTTATAAATAACGGCGTAGTTGTTACCGTTAACACTGTTAGAATACCCAGTGGGTAAAATACAAGATGTCGGCGTGGTTGCTTGCTGAAGAAAGACGCCAGATATTACACAAATATTTTTTGAATTATTGATTCTTACGTAAGAAGACACTACTCAATAATTGTTACGATAATTATTTATCAATATTTTATTTTATTGATTCAATAATTGTTGCGTTGATATTTTATATTATTGTTGTTTCAATAATTGTCACCGCACGATATTTCCCATTATCAGATCAATAATTCATATTATTTGAATAATATTATTAGATAGCATTATTGGCAATGTCTAGAAAGTTCTATCAAGGAGAGGTTTGGTCACCTAATTGCGCCGCCAAGAAGAGAAAATCCTTATCGGAAAGCCACCTCTTTCCTGGGAACGGCCTAGTTGTCATTATTGTGATTCTGTAATATTATTTGTGAATAATTAATTATTGATTTATATGATAACGAAATATTTATGTTTATGTGGATATAAATGAA
Source organism: Panax ginseng (assembly GCA_020205605.1). Taxonomy (NCBI): domain Eukaryota; kingdom Viridiplantae; phylum Streptophyta; class Magnoliopsida; order Apiales; family Araliaceae; genus Panax; species Panax ginseng. Next base: position 3,474,056 of record CM035135.1, read on the forward strand.
GAAATTAATGTTGAGGTATTTTATCATTATTTTATCGGAATGGAGGTATTAAATAATCAAATTGGTTTTCTTAAAGCTCTATTGCGTGAGTTATAATTTTAATCCGACCATTGGATCGTTGTGATTTTTGGATATGTTATACATATATAAGTTGAGTATATGTCCACAAATTTTGAACCGTTAAAAATTAACTTATGATTTGTTATGAATTTTAAGAGGTTTTAAAAATCGTCCGTTTGTGGATTTCAGATATTTTCTGTTTGGAATTTTGAAAAACTTTCTTCTGCAAAGTTGTAGAGAATTCGATTTCCTATAGAATGGATATAAAATTTGTATTTTTCTAACAAAAGGGCTATTTATTATGAATTGTTGATGTTTTGAAAATTAAATATTCTTTTAAATTATGGGTGGGACCCACTTTTGGTTTTTGAAAACATGTGGGCTGCTATATTTTTTGTTCAAAGAAGGCATGCTAAGCTTGGTCTTGGCATGCGTAGAAAATAATAATAATAATAATAATAATAATAATAATAATAATTATTATTTAGTCTCCTATGGCGTTCTAGTATTTTTCTGTAAATAGGCGCTTAAGTTAAAAATTAAAAATCACACCAGAAACATAAGTTTTCTCTCTATATATTATCGAGCGTATTTTTGTGAGTATTTAGATACTTTGAGAGTAACTATTCAGTGTAAGTTTCCATCGGCTTTACATCCGATATTTCGATCAAAAATACTGTTATTTTGAGGTAAGGGATGTTATTTTCTTCATAAATGATATTATTTTCTTCAATATCATTATGCCGAAATATTGATATAAATTTTATTGTGGAATTTCTACCTTTTGTGTCGGGGTTACTATTCACATATACGGCACTATTCACCAAAAAATGAAATTTTTTCTTCTTTGTCCCAGATGTCTATTATGGTTACTATCTTTGATTGTATCCATGTTTTTGATCTTTATTCTTGAATTTTACTCCATTATGGTTCATTATGGAGTATTTTTAAACTTGAGTTATCTAAAGTACGAATCTCTAAAATTTATCCTTTTATCTCACTGGATTTATTCTCTAAAATGTTTTTCATCATCCTCAGTCCTTAATGGTGATACTTGATGAATATCTTTGGCTGTAGAAGGTGCAGATGTATGATTACTGATGAATATCTTTGGCCAGTAGTGTAAAGATGAACAGTGTTGATATGAACACGACCAACAGTGATACTGAATGAATATCTTTGGCCCGTAGTGCAAAAGATGAATATTTGATGCAAGATGTATATTGATTGATGTTACAGGGTTAAAATATTGATGATGGACTTTTAAATTTATAGATGATAGTAGATTTCATTCTCTACTTAACTCTTCTAATGAATTGTTGTTTCCGCTGCAGTTGTTGATCTAAAACTTGTTGTCTATTATATTCTATCAAATTTTTCCCTGTTGAAGACTAAGGATAATTTGTTGTATATTATCTTAATCATAATATTCTTTATTGGGCTAGTTGAGCTCACCCTTTTTCTTTTTGTTCTATTTTTCTTCTCAGAAAGTGAGAACATAGCTGGAACCAGTTGGGGTATAGAGTGATGGTCCTAGACAGTTGTTTTAGCAGTCCTCACTATTTTTGTAAAATAGTGCATCAATAATTGTAATGAGGACTTTATTTGAGTGTGGATATTGTTTAGAAGATAATATTTGTATTTAAACTCACAGTATGTGTTGTCGTATTTTGCACGACAATTGTAATAATAAAGTTGTAGTTGTTTTCCGTACCATGTATTTGGCGACTCAGAATAGGTGATGTATACCTATTTTGGGGGCGTCACAGTATGGACCTATTCTGGGGGTATCACATTAAAACCTAGTTTAACCAAAAAATTTCTATAAGTTTTCTATGCCAATACACATAGCTTAATGAAAATGGAAGTAAAAGATGTTAAGAATGATTTTCATATGGTTGAAATCATATGAAAATGAAGTAAGAAGAAATTGAAGTTTGTTTATAAATTTCTTTTAAAAGCTCTTCATAGGAACTATGAATTTCTTGATGTTTTGAATGATCCGAATGAATCATATGAACAATTCGGTGAAATAAGTAAGGATTGGTGTTTTATAATACTAAAATCCAAGAAAAAAGTGAAATCGTAATCAAAATATCGATTAAAAATGAAGAACGAACGAAGAACACGTCAAGAACGTTGTTGATGGCCAAATTAAAAACCATCTAATTAGTGCTTGTTGTAGATGAAATTTTTTAAAACCATCATATATATGAATTGTTGATATATGTTTGGTTAGGAATTAGAGAATCAAAAGAAACGTTCATGAAGAACGGATTAAAATTAGCCTATAACGAAGTTATGACGAAATTTCATAAAAGACGAACGAAAAGTAGGAAGTGAGTTAATGAAACCTAATTAATGAGGTTTCATAACAATGTTGAAAAAATTGAAAACGTGAGTCGTTGACTCAAGAACGAATGAATTCCGATTTCGGATGACAGAATTACGGACGAACGAACGAAGAACATTAATAACGTAAAAAGAACGAACAACAAAATTTAAGCTAATAGAATGGCATGTTTACGGATTCAGAATATAATTTTATCCAGGAGAAGTTGGAATACATAAGATAAGGAAGAAAATGGCTTTGGAACAATCTCGTTCCGAGTTATAACGAAGAAATTACGAGATTGCAAAGTAGGCGATTCGCACGCGTTCCAACAGTTAGAAAAAAATGCTGGTAAAACTAGATTTTTGGCTTGGCACTACAAAGATCTGGCCCAAAGCTAGAAAGGACGCCACGACAAATACTTGACTCTGGGAAAGAGTTTTTGGAGACTTAGCTGACTGCAAATACCTAACTATAATAAAGGGAGGGTCGTTCTAAAATACCGATGCAAGGAAAAACTAGAGAAGAGCTTTTAACTGCTCAACTCTTGGGGGAGGTGTAAGGAAAGATAATGAACATATAGTTCACATAATTTAACACTTAAACAAGTGATTTAAACCTTTAGTAAAGGTTGAACAAAAAGATTGAACGGGATTAAAAGACAAAGAATGTAAACGCAAAGTATGTAAACTATTTTCGTGGATCGTATTCACGTCAAACGAATGTTCTAGGTATACATTGGTTGTATGACTTAGACATTGATGAATATTAAGTATGATAATCAAGAATTGATTGAAGATTGTAAAATATAAACACAAAGTTTGTACTTGGAATGCAGGATCCCATAATCGGGAATACGGTAGACTATATTCAAGTAAAATGAACGTTTAAGATTACATAAAATGTAATGAATTAAACGTTGAACAAAGATGATGACTTATAACATTTAAATGTTATAAAGTTGTAACGAACGGTAATGGGGTTAACAAAGGTTCTGAACCTATATCGAACAAAGAATATAAGAAATAACGTAAGCTGTAAAACAAGTAAATCGACGATGGCGGTTCGTGTATGCGTAAGTTAAATGTGTTAAGCATACACGCTCGTGTATGGTTTGAACGTAAAGTAATGAAGAGATATGAGTGACGTGTAATGCGTGAAGAACCTCGAGCCTCTCGCTGGTGACATCTCAGAATGGGAATGTACTGCAGCTAGACTCTCAGTAGGGAATACTTAGCAAGTCGATAACAAGTTGATCATTGTAAGTGCTATGGTTGTAAATACCATGAGCATTAAAATAACTTGAATAATGAAAAATGTATAATGTTAAGAAGCCGAGTTAATGATAATAACTTGAGTAATATTCTGAGTTAAACCAACCGGACAGTGTACGATATGAAATAAAGTAATGTAAAATGCTTGAACGCTATGAACATATAACATTAGCATTAAATGATCGCTCTTAGCATACTAAAGACACTATAATCGGCATGCGGCATGTTAGTATGTTGTAGTGTATATTATTATAGGATTGATTGTGTTTTTAATACTGTATGTTTGCCTTTGTAGAGTAGTTTTTGTTTTTATCCTGGCATATGCAGATAACAGGTAGGAAAAACTCAGGATTAGAACTCATGTGGCTATTAAGCTAATACATTGTCTCTCATGCAAGCAAGACCACCATCTTGTCTAGCCCACTACTAACTCGCGCCGTAGCGCCATCCAACAAAGAGGATCTCGCGCCGCGGCGCCGGAAGCATGTTTTTGAACTTTAAGAGCAGTTTTTAGCAAACAGTCAGCCCCATTTCTTCCCAATCCTCTCGACACTCTCAGCACTCACCTCTCGGCACCAGTGCATAAAAAGACCCCAGCATTCCCATAAGCCATATCATCCCAGTATTAGCAGTGATCTTGTCTCCTCCATAACCACCATAACAACCAAGAGTCTTCAACAATCACGTGCCAGAGTTTGAGCACTCATATTCTAGGGTTTTTACACTCGAGAGGGCACGCAAGATGTTTGAGAAATTGCCTGAGAGAAGAATTGACTATTTTGGGCTATTTAACATTGGCAATTGCATTGAGTATTATTCTAGCTTAAGTTTGGGTGAGTTTTGGCTCTGTTTAAGGACTGTTTTTGCATCAACTTGAAATTTGGCATGGCTCCAAAAAGGCAACGTTTGAGCGTCGGCGGTTTTTCTTCGTCCGCCGCGGCAGCACCACAGGCTTGGGACGCCACCAAGTTTATTAATGAGGAAACTTGGAAGCGGTACAGAGATTCCTTTGGCAAGCGCAACTTGATTCCTGAACGGGGGTTGCGGCCTGATAAAAAAGATGGGGAACTCACGAACATGATACTTGAACGTCAGTGGGTGAACTTCGCAAAACCGCCCGTATCAGCAGTTGTATCTGTGGTTCGGGAATTCTATGCAAATGTCAGTCCAGAGGGTCCTGCTGTGGTTCAAGTCAGGGGTCGGTCCATGGCATTTGGAAGTTAAGCTATCAATGCACTGTTCGGGGTACCCAACTACGCGGGCAAGATTATTTGTAACAGAGAATCCGCAGTGATGACTTGGAGGAAATCATCAGAAGGCTATGTAAACCCGGAATGGCATGGAAGAGAAATGATTATCTGGTGAAAAGACCGACTTTCCGAAAGTCCGCACTTTCGATCGCTATGGAAGGCGTGGTACAGCTTCATTTATGCGAGCATGATCCCGACCCGTCACCTAAGCGATGTGACTAAAGAAAGGGCGATTCTGCTATTCGCAATTATCACGGGTCTGAACGTGGATATTGGAATTCTCATCTATGACTCGATCATTAAGGCAATCAAGAGTACCGTCATTTTGGGACTTCCCTATCCATCAGTGATCACGCTATTATGCAAGCAGGCAGGGATACAGTGGGGCCCAGACGAGATAACCTTCACCCACCATGGTCGCTATTAACCATCGACGATCAAACGCTTTCTTTGTTTGGGGATGAGGCAAAAATCTCGTGTCGGCGGGCGGTAATGACCACCATAGCAGACCGCCTCCTTCAGCAGACCCAGAGCCTTCTCAAGCAGCTAAGGCAGGCCTAGCTAGTCAGGGTCTTTTGGCAGACATCATGGCATCCCTCACCCCATCAGACGTAAACAGACGCCGAGGCCCGAGGCGCCAGTAGTATATAGCAAATTGTGGCTCGGAGGTAGGAGATAGCGATGCAAAGATGCAGTGAAATGTCAGTGAACACTATCAGCATCTACACAGACTATTGTGGCGAGAGCACTGAGTTCACACCATACCAGTTTCCAGAGCCTCCTGTCTTCCCACCATACCCTCAGCCATCACCACCCGCCGAAGCTGATCAGGACGAAGCTGATGAGGATGATGTCGTTGCTGAGTGAGCGATCTCCAAGAAAGCCCTCTTGTAGTAAATTGTTTTATGTTTAGCAATGAGGGCATTGCTCACCTCAAGTTTGGGGGTGTTTTTGGATATTATCTGTTTATTTCCGTACTGCTATGCTAGGTTGCCAGACTTTAGTATTATTATTATGTTTTTATTTATCAGTATTGTGGTGCAGTCTTTTGAACTTCAGGATTATGTTTGAATTTTTATCATTATGGATGCCATGAACTGTTTTTGGTTTTATTTCGATATTATTAGCATGATTGTGATTTGTAGCCATCTTTTTGGAGCTTATCCAGATTTAGATGCTTGTGCCATGTAAATGGTCGTTGCACCCTATTTTGAGCTGCTATTTAGCAAGGGTGTTTTATTTATCATTACTGATTTTTGATTGTGGCTATGTCTAGCGCCAAATGAGTATGTCTCTCATAGAAGTTGTGTCAAGCATGCCATGTACTAGGGGTTTATTAGTTGATAAGTTTAGACTGTTATTGATCCGTTCTTCTAGCAAGCACCGACCAACTGTGTAACTAATTATTTTTCGAATTTAGTTTGTGTGTTTATTGTTTTGACTATTTGTTCACTCTTATAAACTTTCATTTGTGCAAGGTAATAAAAGACTTAGATGTTTATACAGTTTTGGATCTTGGGTTCTAGCTTTTTTGGAAAAAAAATGGGAATAAGATTAGAATAGAAGTGTTGATATCGAAAGTTTTGCAATGGGTCGAGATGGAGCGTAAAACGCACTCGCCCATAAACGAACGTTCTAGGTATACATTGGTTGTATGACTTAGACATTGATGAATATTAAGTATGATAATCAAAAATTAATTGAAGATTGTAAAATATAAACGCAAAGTTTGTACTTGGAATGCAGGATCCCATAATCGGGAATACGGTAGACTATATTCTAGTAAAATGAACGTTTAAGATTACATAAAATGTAATGAATTAAACGTTGAACAAAGATGATGACTTATAACATTTAAATGTTATAAAGTTGTAACGAACGATAATGGGGTTAACGAAGGTTCTGAACCTATATCGAACAAAGAATATAAGAAATAACGTAAGCTGTAAAACAAGTAAACCGACGATGGCGATTCGTGTATGCGTAAGTTAAATGTGTTAAGCATACACGCTCGTGTATGGTTTGAACGTAAAGTAATGAAGAGATATGAGTGACATGTAATGCGTAAAGAACCTCGAGCCTCTCGCTTGTGACATCTCAGAATGGGAATGTACTGCAGCCAGACTCTCAGTAGGGAATACTTAGCAAGTAGATAACAAGTTGATCATTGTAAGTGCTATGGTTGTAAATACCATGAGCATTACAATAACTTGAATAATGAAAAATGTATAATGTTAAGAAGCTGAGTTAATGATAATAACTTGAGTAATATTCTGAGTTAAACCAACCGGACAGTGTACGATATGAAATAAAGTAATGTAAAATGCTTGAACGCTATGAACATATAACATTAGCATTAAATGATCGCTCTTAGCATACTAAAGACAGTATGAACTAGAGGATAAAGAATAATCCTGAGGTATGACATTTACTTGTCAGAAAGCCATGAGGAATGATAATTGACTTAGCGGGCATTACAGTTGTAATGCTTTAGATAAGTTGAGCTAGGAAGAAAGAAAGGTTATGTAAAGAAATCATAAAAGATGATGATAATACTTAGGACATCTCCGTATGTCTTAACGCCGATAGAGGTCAAGAAAGTTGGTTTCGTGGATTTAAGTATTAAAACACGAATCATAAGAAGTAAGATTAAGTTTAAACCAATGCATAAGTTAAAAATATGACTAATTGGTGTATGTATTTCCATATGTGATATATAGGGATTTCAAATAGTCGTACAACGTAAACTATAGTTGTATGCAACGCTTAAGGCAAGCTTCCTAACTTCATTCATATTTGAAATGAATGCTAGTTTCTTAAACTCTCTCAAATGTTGAACTTAAGAAGTTTTACCTATTTGCAAATGTGTGATATTTGTACAAGGTGTTAGTACGCATGAGACCATGTGCCAAGTTTTTAACACTTCGGTGTTTATGTGGCATGAACTGTTTTGTGATTGAACTGTTTATGTGAAAGAGTTTTGTTTATTCATAAACTGTTAATGTTAAGTCTATTCTAAATATTCTAGCCAGAAAAAATGTAAATAAAAGAGTAGATGCATGAAAGTATGTCAAAGTGAATATGACTAATGTTTTAAAATGATAGGAATCAGATTTATTCCTATTATTCGAGCTGCTTCATAACCTTTATTCGGTTATTGAAGTCTTAAAAGAATGTTTAAATTCTTGATGTTGTTTATTCAACTGTCATGACTTGTTGAGTAATTGAATGCTCACACTTGCTTTAAATGAAGAATATTTTCAGCGTATGAGTAAAAGAATTAAAGGATCCTGTGGAGATAGATTTAAGCGGTATCCTGAAGAAGAACATTATTCATTATATGAATAAATGTGAAGACCAAGCGAAAACCTGTAGGAATAGTTTATGTAAAACCGTTATGAATCCTTTGTGACGGATGAAAGTCACCTTTGTAAAAAGTAAAGAATAATGTACTTACCATTATGTGTATGAAAGAAAGATTTTAAGGTAATAGAACCTAGAATTTGAATAGATATATTGTTATATTTATACAACGTAATGATGTATGTATGAATGTGAAGTACTCGTGATGTACGGAATTCGGGTTTGAAGATAGATCGAATTTCGGGGCGTTACATGCACTCTTTAATCTATACTATTTTTTACGGCCCTTTATTTGAGAAATAACTGGCGGTAAAAACTCATTTTCTTCTGTTTCTCATCTGTATCTTCATCATCATTATCATAACCCATATCTCAAGGTGTATCTCTGATAGTGCGATCAATATCATCGTCTGCCAGTTTAGTAATATTCTCATTTGGATCATACTAGTCAACCAACTTTTTTCCTCGTGCATTCAACTTAAGGACAATTTTGTAACCTCGAACTGAGCAAGCACCTTTGGTGGCTATCTCCTGGTAATCACTCATCAAATGATTAAAACTCATTGCTTGATCTTGTTCAAAGTCAACAATTATTGGGCTAAAGAGTAATTCTTCAACATCGCACTTGTTCACGTTTCTTGTTTATCGAGGAAGAATCATGTCGCTTGGTATTTGGGAAATACTCTTAAACATGAAATATCTCAAGATGTGCCTGCAGAATTCACCAGAATGAGAAAACATTTGACAATCACATGTTACCGACCCCAGCTGACGATTGTTGACGATTTCTTTATATCTTCCGCCATTTTCAGCTGCATCTGCTCTATACACTAAATAAACCTTTGTTTTAGGGTCACACAACTCACTTAACTTTAGTAAAATTATACTTCATGGAATCGATGAATTGATGTTGGAAATGTCTAAACACCTCTTTTGTGTACACCTGCGCAGTATGCACTTCCAAAGATGTTTCAAGTACCATATTCCTTTTTTGATGTTTTGTTATGTAGTCGGTGTGAGACCCCAGATTTTATGAACAAAGATTTAGATTTCTCGAAATATGTTTTTTAATATTATGGTGTGGATTTGATATAATGTTATAGTTGTGGGTGATATTTACAAATTTTGCAAAGTAAGCAAGTTATTATAAAATATTCGTTAGGTCGGGGAATATTCATTTTGTCGGGAATATCCGTACGACAGCACAATCACTGGTGAACCCACAATGGAAGTATTGCCGTAGTAAGAAAACGACAGAATTATCTTTTTATAAAAATAACGGCGGAAGTGTTATCGTTAAAACTATTGAACTGATGAGTGGGATTTATACCCGCGAATCGGATACTTTATGACTTAACTACTTGCCTGAACTCGTAGTTTTTATGTAGTTTTATATAAATATAGTGTTATTGTGCTTAATCGTTGCATTGCAGAGCTTTACAGTGATTCTCCAGCCTTAAAGGGGCAAAACAGACAATTCACGCATATCCGCACGCGTCATGGCCAAAAGTCTAGCTTAAAGCTCAGGGCCAAATACCACCCCCCATGTTCCTTGCGATGTGAGTCCATATCAGCAATGACAATTATTCCTTTCCTTTCTTTGTCTCATTTTGCAGTCATGAAGTCTCCGTGTCTTTACTATTAATGTGGCCATGTTTATTTCATTCAATGTAGTGGCCGGCAGGCCACGGCCGCCACCTCCTGCTTCCTGCCAAACAAGGCCTTTGTTTGACCTAGCAAAAGAGGGGAAAAAAAGGTTATAAGAAGCAGGGAGGCGGCAGAACACAAAAGATATAGAACATAGAATCCAAGCGAGAAGAAAAGGAAGAAGCTTGAAAAGGGAACATCAGATATTGCTCTCCACATTTTAGACTCTGTGCGTGAAGAGAAGATTTGGCGGAAGAACACTTCTTCATACATGGGTTTTTCTTATTCCAAGTCTCCTATTCATTGTATTTGTCTGATAATGGATAGTGTATTAGAAATTTGTGTCAGTACCATAGTTATGAACTAACTATATTTTTAGGATTGCAATGTAACCTTTTGAATAGCTTAATCAACTTTCTCTCTCGTTTTATATAATGAAGCATTTTGGAATGGGTTGTTGTATTTTGTTTGTATTGTCTGATTTCTTGATAAAGAAATTGGTACTGATAGTGATGGAAATTGATAAATGGATATTACTGTCTGTCTTTAAATTCAACAACACCTGTTATGACCTCGACCTAGTTAGTATCACCAATAGACATATGGTGTTCTAGCTTGTTAGGGATGTGCATTTGACCTTCGACAGAAATTTATGCCTATTATTGTTCTAGGTTGACCATTCCGTGATTCGTTTGTATTACGGAGAGTTAGAAGATTAGGCGAGGCATTAGGGGAGTTGTAGTCCTATCTTACCTTCCTAGCACAACCAACTTCTCTTAGTTAGTTTTCTTATTGAAATAGCTTAACTAACCATTTCTTTCAATCGTTTAGATAAGTTTAGTAGCGACTTTACCTTAGTATTTGTTTCTGTTAAGTCTCTGTCCTCGTGGGTTTGACACTCTACTTTCATATATTACTTATGGAAGGCGTATACTTGCGCGTGTTTATCAGTTGCGAAATCGAGCAACATGAACTACCCGGTAGTAAAAGTACAGTAATACGTGTGGTTACATAGTAGCACACGGTATTGGTTATTGATGCTTACATAAGAAGTCACTCAGTTATACTCAATTATTGCTACAGTAATTGCTGCATCATATCTCTCATATTATTGATTCGATTATTGTCACAGTATCATCTGCATAATATGATATATTATTAAATCAATAATTGAGACGACAAAGTTATTCATATTATTAAATTGCAATATTTACAATGTCTAGAAGTTCTGTCAATGAGAGGTTTGGTCACCTAATTGCGCGCCAATAGAGAGAAATCCTTTTTGGAAAGCCCCCTCTTTCTTGGGAACGACCTGGTTATTAAATATTATGAGTTCTAATATTAATGATGAATAAGTTCGTGTTGATTATAGATGAATTTGATAGTTCCATTGTGTTGGAATTATTAGTGTTAGTGGAAATCGACTTTTATTTCGATAATAATTGATGTCTGGAGGATATACTGTTCAATCGGGTATTCGGGGCACTTTTTGTGTCGGAGTACTATTCACGAGTTACTATTCACGGGTTACTATTCACCCGATTACTATTCACTAGTATTATTCACTCGGGTATTTGGGACACTTTTCATGTCGGGGTACTATTCACAGGGTACTATTCACCCTAAAAATATATTTCTTTTCAGTCCAAATCATTTTTGAGTACAATATTATTCCATGAGGAGATGTGCTAATTTTTCAGACCGTTGGTTGAAATTATAATAGTAAATCAATATGGATCGTTGGTTTAAAGTTTTAATAGTAACTTGTCCTTTAGGTTTTTCAAGAGTTATTTGTCCCTTCAGTATTCCAAGAGTTATTTCTCCCTTCAGTTTTCCAAGAGTTATTTGTCCCTTCAGTTTTCTAAGAGTTACTTGTCCTTTTGGTTTTCCAAGAGTTATTTGCCCCTTCACAAATAGTAGTTGTCTCTTCAATACTATCAAGAGTCATTTTGACCCTTCGTTAAGACCAAGAGCCACTTTCAGTTCTTCTATAAATAGAAGCTCATTCCTTCATTATTTCTTACGAATTTACTGAAACTCTAGAGAGAGAAATTATAGAGAGAAAGAAGAAGAGAAGTTTGCTACCTCACTTTTCCAATATTCAATTTCTTCTAAGGTAAGGGATATTATTTGTTGTACTTGTAAGGGGTATTATTTCTTTCGTATTCATGAAGAGAATTATTTTCTTTCAATACTCGTAAGGGATATTATTTGTTGTACTCGTAAGGGGTATTATTTCTTTCGTATTCATGAAGAGAGCTATTGTTATTCCATTCTTTATTATTCTGCTGAAATAATCTGTATACGCGGACTACCGTATACATGGTGAAATTCTGTTGTTATTCCATTTTTATTATTATCTTTGGAATAACCTATCTATCTTGCAAGTACCGCATACACGGTGAAATTCTCATTGTTATTCCATTCTTTATTATTCTGCTTGAATATCCTGCATCGGTATGCAAATTTTGCCTTACAGTTCCGTTCTTTATTATTCGCTTTAATATCACGTGCGTAAGTTTACGCATGACCGGTTCCATTATTTATTATTCGTTTTAATATCCTATCTGTCGCGTTTACGCATGACTGTTCCATTATTTATTATTACATTTGGGAATAACTCGTCTACATCAAGTACCGCATGCATGGTGAATTCTTCATTATTCCATTCTTTATTATTCATTGGAATAACATGTCTATGTGGATTACCACATGCATGGTGAATGATCCTTTGTATTCATTCCTTATTAAATTGTGGAAATGATCTGTTTACGTGGATTATGATGAAAGTCATAATATAAGCATTGGACTGTTGATTATGATGAAAGTCATAATAAAAGCATTGGACTGATGAAAATCATGGGTATATGCAGTATTAGTAAGTGTTATGATGAGTTATGTTGGTTATTATGTGAAAACATGAAAGTTTCTAAGAAATCATAAAGGGTTGAAAATCAGATTTTGGTAAAAATGAAACATGAAATTCAATTGATCATATCTCCTATTATATTTCGAATTTTTGAGTGTGGTCAAGTTATAAAGTTAGATCTATGAGTTTTCTAACTTATCTAAGTGGAATCACTAGAAAAGGTGTTGTAGATTTTCGTGTGGACTGGTTTTAGCAAAGGAGTCAAAAACTGCAAAGTACCAAAAAGCTACTGCCCAGAAATTTAAAAGGGCATTTTCGACCACTTCGTTTGTGAAATAAATTTCGGCCTTTTGGGACATGAAAATATATGGTATAAAGTACCTACTGTCCAAAAATGAGCTCATTCCGACTTAAAATGACCAAATTATGACCATTTTAATTTTTGTGATTTTCCGATTTAAATCTATTATAATCGGAGTTCTATAACTCCGATGGCCACGAAATTTAAACTGGAGGCTCACGTTAACATGTATAAGATTGTGTCAAGATATTGGAATTTCTAGAGTTAAGCATGATAGGGCAAATTTTTTTAGCTACACACTAAAAATAATTTTACAGTTGAATATCTTTGGCTTACATGCAAGATGTACTGTTGATTATTGGTTTTACAGTTGTATATCTTTGGCTTTCGTGCAAGATGTACTGTTGATTATTGGTTTTATAGTTGTATATCTTTGGCTTACGTGCAAGATGTACTGTTGATTATTGGTTTTATAGTTGTATATCTTTGGCTTACGTGCAAGATAAATTGTTAATGGTATGATTATAACCAGGGATCATTTGGTATAATCATGACCCGTAATGTTATAGATGATGAGATAAAAGTCCTCAGTGGCCTGTAATGCATTGATGGACAGTTTTTGGTATGATTGTGACCAGGGATTGTTTGGTATAGTCATGACCATTGATGATTTAATGAATATCCTTGGCCCGTAGTACAGGGATGATTAGATGATGTGGTTTATTTATTAAGCTGAGTCTCAGCGATAAAAATTGATGAAAACATTTTAAATCATAGAAGATAGTAGATACCATGCTCTACTTGACTCTTCTAATGGATTGCTTGTTCCGCTGTAGTTAAACTTGATGTCTATTGTATTTTATCAGTTTAACATTGTTAAAGACTAATGACAATTTATTACTCGCATTATCTTAGTCAATATTTCTTCTTCTTGGGCTAGTTAAGCTCACCCTTTCTTTCACTGTTCTCTTCAGGAAATGAGAATATAGTTGGGACGAGTCGGGGAATGGAGTGATAGTCCAGATGATAGCATTAGTAGTTCTCACTATTCTGTTAAATAGTGTGACAATAAATGTAATGAGGACTCCTTTGAGTGTGGATATTGTCTAGATGACAATATTCCTATTAAAACTCTCAGTTTATGTATTGTCGTATATTACACGATGGTTGTATAATTAAGTTTGTATTTGTATTCTGTACCATGTATTTGGCAACTCAAAATGGGTGATGTATACCTATTTTGGGGGCGTCACAGTCGGCCTTCCTCTCTCTGATAAATTGTTCTTCTATCGCCTTCTGAATCTGCACTACAAATTCTTTCATGTCTGTTGAAGCATTGACAAACTCATTAAAAAAATTGTTCACCTTCTCTTTTCTTCCAGTGGTTGTCATTCATGTGGCAAAATATCTCCTTTGTATACTCTTGTACATCATACAAACTTCTAAGCCACTCATTGTTATACAATTCATAATTCCTCATCAGAATCTAGCAACGCTCTTCAAACTTCCTGATGGACAATGAATTATATACACAATTGTTAAAATGGTCTTTGAAGAATGGGTGCTCAGAATAAACATGATGCAATTTCTCAGAAAATTTATTGCTAATATGCTAAGAACACAATAATTGATAAGTAGAAGGGAGTACCTTACCAATAACATTACTCATGGCTTTGTCTTGATCAATGATGATGGTTATAGGTGTCTTGTAGTCCCTGGCTTCGAGCCATGTCTCTAATACCCAAACGAAAGTGTCCTCTGTCTCATCCCTTAACAATGCAAATTCAAATAATATAGACTGATAATGGTGGTTGACCCTGGTAAAAGGAACAAACGACATGTCATACTTATTTATCATATACGTACTGTCAAATGTCACAACATCTCCAAAATGTTGATACATAAACCTTGATCAGGCATCAACTCACAAAATGCATGTTATGCGATTGTTTTCATCTGGTTTGACACGGAAAAAAATTTTACTCGCACTTCCGGATGCAAGTTTTTTCAAATAATTTACAGCAGCTTGTGCATCATTTTCATCTCTAGAATCACACCTTAAATCTCTCACCACATTCTAAACATTTATATTAGAAAAAAGGAACATTTTGCAACCTGCCACCCATTGTGCTCAAAACGTTCATCATCCTACTAGGTCCAATACCAGACTTATTTAAAATGTCAATTAATTTTCTTGCAACCGGAGTAATATTTTTGTGTCTCAATAAAATCTATCTTGGTATGGGTCACTAGGTGATGATTATGCTCTAATTCAACGGTATAAATACGTCAATTGTTTTCTTTCTTATTATGGACAACGTATATTCTACCTTCGCATAATGTGCGTCCTATATAGTCTCTCTGTCTAGTTATTTTATTACTACCATCTTCATCATCAGGCAAACTTTCTTCATAGAAGTTGGTGAACCGACTTTTTTACAAACATACAACCTAGACGAGACATCATTAGTATGAGCATGTTTATGAATAATTGCAATTCTAATCCCAAAATCATTTTTTTGAGCATAGGATCTGTAAAAAAATTTAACTTCTTCCAACTTAGAAAATAATTGACCAGCGTATGGCACCATTTCAAATTTATTACTTTCAACTTCACTTACAAACTCAAATGTATTTTCACAATCTAAACTAGCAATAGAATCTGAAGAACTAAATACAAACCTTTTATGAGCAAGTATGTTGTGTGCCATTATGAAATAAAAAGGAAAAATCACCATATCACAACTTCAACTTGAATTTGAGACTGAAAGTTGACCACAACATCAGACAAAAAAAATGAGATCTAAAAAAAGGAAAACAATATCGAAAGGAAACTTTGCTAGTTAAAATCTGAGAAATGAAAGGTTGGAGAGATAACTTAACAACGGAGAAAGGAAGGAAGGGAATTTTAAAAAAATGATGGTTGCCGCTACAGGCTGTAGTAGCAGGAATAAAATTTTGAAAATTCGTGAAAGTTGGATCAGCAGTTAATGCAGTTAGGTGCATGAAAATTTGGGAAAGTGGTGGGGGTCTGCCGCTACAGTCTGTAGCGACAAGGAGCTTTTTAAAAACGCTTACAAATTAAATCTGAAGGGACAATTATGTAATTACAACAATATTTTTTGTTGTTTAGTGACTACTGCTACAGCCTGCAACGGCAGGGCCTTTATCAACTTCAATCTTTACCATTCATTATGGTGATCAACGGTTATAAGCTTAGTTGTTCAAATAGTACCCAAGACAACCGATTGTTATGAATTAATTCTCATATATATATATATATATATATATATAAAAGGAGGGAGCACTCCGCTTGGTATCTTTGGACAAATCAAACTTTTTTCTAAAACTCAGTAAGTTTAAATTTTTTTATATTTTATGTTCAAAATTACACAATATTTATATTATATCCTCTAAATTAAATTTTAAAATTAATTTCATATAAATATTAATTACACACGCACTCAACCCCTAGTAATAAATAAATAAAACTAAGACATCAAACTGTGGTAGAAAACAGTGAAGTTATCTTTAAGATTTGATCACGTAAATTCTATAATCTTTTTTGATATTTTTACAATAAACGAGTCGTTATAAATGTATAACGAAGGTAGAATCCGTCGCTTATAATCTATTGCAACAATTTTATTGTGAAAATATCATTTTTTATTGTAAAAATATCAGTTTTCTTTTATTTTAAATTTTGAATTTTGTATTTTGTGTGTCACTTACCCATCCCATGAAAAATGTTACATTTAATAAATGCAAGCTTTAAATAAATTTAGAAACTTAATTTATATTTTGTCAAAATAATAATTATACATATTTTTTAAGTGAAAATGTATGTGATAGCTTTCAATTTTGATTACTTGTACAATATCTATGGCCATGGCCTGAAATTGCAGCAGTTTGTTTTGCGAGTCTTGAAGGGAGCACTTGTGTGACGTGCCAAATGTTATTATAATTTCATTGCACAAAAATGTACCAACTTCTACTGACTAAATTACAAATTGCGCCATATAATTTAAACTTAAAATTCGATTTTAATTCTAAATTAATTAAACGCACCAGAAAATCTGATTTGCCAAAACAATGCCTACCCTTCACAATGAAGTTTAGGGTGCATACTGATTTAATGGGATAAATTTGGATTAATTTTGGCCAGCAGGTCTATTTGTTGAGAACTAGCCCGTTAGTCATTACTGTTTGTACGTGAGTTTTATTTTGAGCGGAAGGAAAGGAAAGGTAAGGTTCTTGTTAACGCTAAAATTCGTTTACGCATTTTAATTATTAAAAACGCGTCAAATACTGTACATAGGGTTGCAAACGAATCGAAACGAACCAAATTTTTTTAAATTCAAATTGAACTCGAACATTTTTAGTCGAACTCGAACATGTTCAAGTAATTTGATCGAACCAACAACTATGTACGAGTTCAGATCGTTTGGTCTTCGCGAACAAGTCGAACATAAATTTATTCGTGAACATGAACAGTTCGCAAATGTTCACGAACAGTTCGCGAATGTTCACGAACACAAACTTATTCACGAACATCAAACTTGTTCACGAACATAAACTTAGAACTCTGAAGCAAAAAACAGTTAAATAAATATCAAAAATATCTTCTCTAAGAGTCTAAGTAATTCAATCAAAAATTAAATCAAATATTGTAATAATCAGTCTTAAAATAGGATATAATCATATAAATATAATATGTGACGCCTCCAAAAATAGGTATTCATCACCCATCTTGAGTCGCCAGATACAAGGTACATAAATTCAAATACAACTTAATTATACAACAGTCGTGCAAAATACGACGAAACATAATCTAAGAGTTTTAATACGTATATTGTCATCTAGACAGTATACAAACTCAATGGAGTCCTCATTACATTTATTGTCACACTATTTAACAAAATAGTGAGGACTACTAATGCTATCATCTGGACCGTCACTCCGCTCCCCGACTCGTCCCAAATTATATTCTCATTTTCAAGAGAATAAAGTGAAAGAAAGGGTGAACTCAACTAGCCCAAAGAAGAAATATTATGACTAAGATAATGCGTAATAAATTATCATTAGTCTTTAACAATGTTAAACCGATAAAATACAATAGACATCAAGTTTAATGCAATGGAACAAAATAATCCATTAGAAAAGTCAAGTAGAGAATAAAATCTACTATCTTCTATGATTTAAAAAGGTTTTTCATCAATTTTTATCGCTGAGACTCAGCTTAATAAATAAACCACATCTTGGAATCATTCCTGTACCACGGGCCAAGGATAATCATTAAATCATCATTGGTCCTGACTATACTGAATAATCCCTAATCATAATCATACCAAGTCCATCTATGCACGTAAGCCAAAGATATACAACTATAAAACCAACAACCAACAGTCCATCTTTGCACGTAAGCCAAAGATATACAATTCAATAATCCACAGTCTATCTTTGAATGTAAGCCAAGATAACTTTTATCACCATATAAGCATGAGGATGATGACAATGATATAAACATTAATCAACTGAAAACAAGGATAAATATTGAAGACTTTAAATTTATCCAAATATTATCAATCACATAATAAATTCATAATCTAATATTATTAATATCATAACAATATTTTAATCACGTCTTAAACTTCTAAACAATTTATTTCAATTGTTTATACTTTATCAAATAATGTATTTAATCATTCAAAAATGTCATACTCATAAGATTTTATCACCAATGATCAAATCCCCTATCAAAAATCTGCATATACCTTATATAGAATTTCCAAGCCATAAAATCCTATTTTTCAACTTTGTTACTTCACATAACATATTTAACTCAGATTGTTAACGTTGTTAACTCACATAACAAACTTGTTCACGAACACCAAACTTGTTCACAAACATAAACTTAGAACTCTGAAGTAAAAAACAGTTAAATAAATACCAAAAATGTCTTCTCTAAGAGTATAAGAAATTCAATCAAAGATTAAATCAAATATTGTAATCATCATTCTTAAAATAGGATATAATCATATAAATATAATATATATCATATTATATTATTATCATTTTATCATTGATATATAAATCTTATATCACACTATATAAGACTTATTTAAGAATAATATATAATATATATCATATTATCATATATTTATCACGGGATCAAGTCATATCCTTATCTTACTCACTATAGTATTTACCCCCCTTTAGCGGGACCCGCGATGGTTTGGTCATACAACCGTCAGATATACTTTTAATGACGCTATATGTTGTTCGTCGCTAAAAGTATAGACGACGACAGTATGTATAATCAAACTCTACACGTCCGTCGCTAAAGGGGTGAGCAAGTGAGTAGTAAGATAAGGGGTATGACTGATCCTCGCTTATCATATATATATATATATATATATATATATATATATATATATATATATATATATATATATATTCAATTAGTATTAGTGGATTAGTGGATAATATTATTACTTATTACATAATTAATCTAGAATAAATGAATAATACTCCATCTATTTCATAAAAATAACCTTATTTAAGATTTTTATAATGAAAAATATGAAATTGTAAAATTTTAAGATTTAAATAATGTGAATTTAATTGATTTAGATTAATTCAATATCTAATAGATTAATATTGTTAACTTTGAAAATTTGGAATGTATTAATACCAAATACTTCATCCGCTTCAAATAAAGTAATAAACTGATCAAATATGAATTTTCAAAGTCGATAGGACATATTTTTAATTCAAAAGGGATGTAATAATTAACTTTTGAATACAATAAATTTTGAGAATTATTTTATAATTTTTTTTAAAATTTTCATAATTATATTGTTTAAAACTAAATAAAGTAATTACGATTCTAAGATCAAAAGCTTAAAACTCAAAGCTATTTAGAAATTTTGTTTCATTTTTTAAAAACATTTTTCCTTATTCTAATTTAAATTAATAACTCATTTAAATTACATGCAAACGATACTGTAACATATTGTTTAATTAAATTATTAAACACTACTTGTTACCTTGAATATGATTACTTAATTGTATAATTAATAAATCAAAGTTAGTCAATCACTCTCTTTCTCTTTCTCACTGTCTCACATAGTCACATATATACCATAAGTCTGTAACACTAAAAAAAAATTCAAAAATTGGTAAAATTAAGTTTGCACTTTTAATTACATAATTGATAATTGATGTGTGTAATATAAAATAATAATTGTACAATGATTATTACTCTATTACTGAAGTCTCGACGTTGATGACTTGATTTCTCTAATCTCTATATTAGTTTGGCAATTTCAATAAATCATGTAAATGTAAGCAACTTTATTTTATCATTATTTAATTAATGTCAAATTGTCATTGCATGATGATTAATGACTTTATTTATTTATTTTATGACATGGGTTATAATTTATTAAATTATTAGGATAATAATCCAACAAAAAATTTTATGAAAATATTAAAATTATTTTAATTAAATTAGAATTTAGCGGTGATCAAGAAGTACATATTATTATTTATTAATTATTTAATAAAAATGTTTACTTGTAATTAATTATTAAAAAAAAGATGTTTCGGTAACAAAAAAATTATTACAAATTTAACAATTATTGATAAGACAAATTTTAAAATTTAACATGATATAACCAATTATTTATATTGAAAATTTTAGAAACAATTTAAACATGTAAGAAATCAAACTACTGGAACTGATCTCGAACTTATCAAACTAAACTCAAACTTATCGAACCGAGCCGAGCTCGAACTGTTCGCGAACAAAGATGAATCGAACTACATGGTTCGCGAACATGTTCGATCGAGACATCGAACGTAACACTATGTGTGAACTCGACTCGACTAGACGAGCAACTTGAACCAAACTGAACTCAAACCGAATCGAACCGGTTCGCGAACAGTTCGGTTCGTTTGCAGCTCTAACTGCACAAAAACGAAGTCACATGCGAAACTTAACGCCGGGGGATAGCTCCACTATGAGATTCAAGTTTTAAGAATGGAGGCTTAATTCTCTAGTGCTGTAAATAAAGTTGTATGTAGCTGATGGTTAAGGTATAGCCTTATAGTGATCACACCTCCTCCCCCGTATAGAAATAGGAGTATGATTCCTTAATGGGATCAAACTGAATCTCCTCAAAGAAAGGAAGTCGGAACATATCCAAAAACTTTCCTTAGGAGTTGTAAATTAAATGCAATTTAGGAATCTTTAATTCCTTAAAATATTCAACTGTCAAAACAGATTCCTACATAAGGTTAAATACCTCCACGTGAACTTTAGCATATCATATAATTTGGGCTTTAATAAACACGTCCCAACCGTTCTTTTCTTTTTTAAAAAAAAAATTTAACTTTCTTACTCGTACGAAGCAAATGGTGAAAAAATGTTAAAGAAACAATTATATTATTCACATTTTATATACTTTTTCTTGAAACCCTAATTTAGGGGGTAAAATATAAGATGACAATTAAGGACATCTTGATAATCTATTTATAATAAATTAGGAGTCAAGTCGAACACGTTGAGAATCTATTTATCAAAAATCTCATCACATGTAACACGATTATGGTAATGAGATTTCACTCCTGTTAACGCCAAGATCTTTCCACGCGCCTCAATCACTTAACACACGTCTATATCCTGCACAGTAAACACGACAACACCAAAAGCTTGACGGCTTCGACCGTCGGGGAATAGCTCTGGCGTGAGAGTCAATACAGGCGATCACAAGGTTAACAATGGAGGATAAAATCTCTAGTGTATTGAGAGAGAGAGAATTATCAGTTGTTCGTGTGTGTACCTTTTGCTTGAAGACTTCCTTGCTATGTTATACTATCTTACCTTTTGCTAACTGCGTGCCTCATCCCGATATCGACATCTATCTCATCGACCTGAACATCCTAGCCAATGCATGCGATCACCACCCACTACCTCCTCACATCGTTCTATCGTACGGCCAAGGATCCCTCCACATTAATGCATGGCAGTTACAACAGTCAACTATCATGCTTTTTCATCATTACCGGTCAAAGATGGAGATATTTAATATCTAATGGATCCATCCACTAACCCGATCCAATACTATAGGGATTAATCAAGGATAATACGAAGACTGTGCCCAATAACTTTAAGACCCAATAGTGGAGATCCAATGGACTAACCGAATAAGTAGGCCCAATCTATTCGGCCCAATAGGTGAAATATCATGACCCAACATTGCCCCCTAGTTTTTTATTAAACAAACTGTTTAATAAGAAACTATAAATGGTCACTGATATTATAGGATTTGATAATAAAGAAGGAGGCCCAGACTGAAATTCACCAAGGCCCAAACGGTGAAGGATTTAAAATGAAAAGATGGACTAAAACCGAAAGTTCAAATAAAAGACCAAATCTGATAAATATCTAAGGCTTAATCCGGATGCTACCCGTTTGAATTCCCCATTATTACCAAAATTTAATGTGCCGCCTTCGTGAACCGTGTAATCGTCAATATAAAAAGTAATTTCCCCCAAGTTTGATAGTTTTACCTGCCAATTTGAAGTTCCAGACTCTTGAGCTTTCTTCTTCTCTCTTGGTCTTTCTCCATTCTCTGCAAGATTTCAACAATGGTGGTCCTCAACTCGAACCAGAACTCCCCTCTTCGAGTGACTCCAATTAACACCGTTCCGCCGAACCTAAGCCCTAGCAAAGAGGCATCAAGCTCAAACCCTAAGGCTGTCACCCCGAGTAAGAATCCCACAACGAAACCCCTCCCCAACCCTTCTGTATTTTACAGGAGTAAGGAACGATACTCCCACGCCAATACTCCATCGGTAGTTACTAAGATTGACTTGAAGAGAATACGAGCTCGCTGCCATATCCCGGACACTCATCTGGTGAGAGCTCCTAGGTCTGAGGAGCGAATGTATTAACGTCCTGAAGGATGGACGGCCGTTCCGGTGACCATCTTGGAGAAAGGTATCTGATTCCCTCTCCATGCCTTTATAGTAACCCTTCTAGGGTATATTGGCGTTGGGTTCGCCTAATTGGTGCCAAATTCCTACATACATATCCTAGCATTCATCGCTTTCTGTCATGAATTAGGTGTCGAGCCTACTCTCAATTTCTTCTTTACTGTCTACAAAATCGGTCAGTCCCGAGAGAAAGGATTCAAGGCCCTGAGCAAGCAGCCACCGAAGACAAGTGAAAAATTCGAGAGGCGCTCTTTGGTATCCACTCCTTCCAGTAATAGGGGATGGCACGAAAAATGGTTTTTCGTAAAGGGACCAGAGATTGCCTCCCTGCCGAACTGGGCTACTGATGAGAAGATATCTGCTGACTTTGGAGACATTCTTGAGGAGCGCGAGGCTGAAATGATAGAGCTCTTTGACAACTTCCCGAAGGAGGAATGGAACTATGTACTTCTCTCCAAGTAGGCATGGTTATATGACCACAAATGTAAGCACTGATCTATCTTACATATAAATATTTGAAGTCTTGTGTGATATGGATCCTGATACATGACTGTTTGCTTTGTGCAAGATTCTACGATCGCATCAAACTCCTCAGAAATAAAAGAATTTAAAGATTTCCTTTCTGGAAAATCTTCGGAGGTTGCTGAAAATCCCCTGTTAGAAGCTGCTCCTGAAGACAATCCACCCAAAGAAACCCATACTGTTGAACCCCAGATAGATGAAGCAGAAGCTGATGATCTTATTCAACCGGAAGAAACCCTTCAGCCACGCCGTAAAAAGAGAGCCATCCGAAAACCCCGATCGACCCCACTTCCAAACTCTTCTAAACCCATTCCGAAAACGAAAACTATGCCCGAGCCTATATCAACTTCCAACCCAGTCCCCCCTCGAGGAGGTTTGCTCGATCTGCCTGCTCATGATCGAAAAAATATCCTCCGAGTTAAGAAGTTAAGAACCAAGGTCACACCTTTGACAGCTAAAGAGCTCAGAGTGCCCCCCCTTCAACCGATCTTCCGCCCATAAATCCAATTGAAATTCAAGTTTCTGATGAGGAAGAAATCGAACCTACCCCCTCTGTCACGAAAAAGGAAACAACCCTCTGATAGCCAACCGAGCCCAATAACTATTCCCTCACCAGTACATGAGCCCATTCCTTCTCGGTCTCCATCCCCCGAGAATGTATACATGGACCCTTCACTAACTCGTGACCAGATTTATGCCTTCCCCCCCCCCCCCCCCCGAGGCTCTCGTCACAAGAATTTCAGAATGATGCTATGGGATCGCCTACTTTATGGCCTCGATTCAATGCCAATTTCCCATTTCAGCTCTTTGATACTTTTGTTCGAGAGACCGACAATCACCGATTCGGCAATAGTATGATCGGGGATTTGGTTGACGAGGGCATGAGCTACTTGGCGAAGGTAATTGACTATTTTCTTTGTTTATACCTTTCTACTCTGCTTAAGTATCTAAAACTGATTGAATATTGTTTGAATATACAGGCAAATGTTATTTTTGGGCGTTTACGTCCCAGATACGTAAATGCTGAGGCCGAAGAGGAGGCTATGCGAAATGAAAATAACATGCTGAAGGCGACGTTGGCTCGGGAGAAAAGTCAATATGAGAGTCTTCTTCATACCGACGAGGGTCTTCAGAGAGAATTGGCCCAAACCAAAGAATGTTTGCAAGCATCCAATAATGAGCTGAAGTCAACCACTGAAGAGTTGAAAGCGACCAAAATTAGTCAACAAGATCTGACTAACATGAATGTCGATCTTGTGACTAAGAATGAAGCTTTGAAGGTCAAGAATGAAGAGCTCGTCATAGCCAATCAGAGCTTGGCGGTACAGATCGATGAAGTTCAGACGAAGGCGCGGGATGACAAGGAAGTACACATGGCCAAACGTCGAAGACTTCATGACAAGATCAAAATGCTTAAGGAACAAGGTCCTCCTCTGACTGAAGAGCTGCATAAGCAGATACAGGCGGAGTATAGGGCATCTGATGAGCTCAATGCTGAAATTCAGAAGGTTTATTCAGAAGGTTATGAAGTCTGCAGGGATCGAGGCAAAGAAAAACTGCTTGGAGCTCAATTAGACCCAACCCTCCTTGATTTCGAAGATGAAGGTGGTGCTTGAATAGGACCTTGCTGCTTTTTAATGTTAGAAGTTTTGTAAAGAATCTCTGTTTTTGTTTTCTGTGTATGTAATCATTTAATTATGAATGACATATTAATTTTCTTTTTCATGGCTTTTGGGTAGTTCGTTTCTTGTCAATAATTCAGCATCAATGAACTTGAATGAATTTGACTTAGATTATGAATCAGACAAGGCATATAATAGGTAAGTTAAGAAATGATATGAACTGAACTGAATGAACCAAACTCAACACTTGATCAAAATAAAGTAATGCATACTTATCGTTTCTGAAGTGTGAGACAGGTCATGTATAAGGTGGATTCGGCTGATCCTCTTTACACCATCGAGATCTTGTTTACCACTCGGGGTAAAACAAGTATATAAAGACATTTGTCTACCATGTGGGGTATAACAAAGATATAAGGACATTGGAATTTGTTTACCACACGGGGTGAAACAAATTCATAAGGACACTCCTGACAAAACGGCTACCATCGAATGGTCAGCGAGTCCGACCATACCTCCTTACTTCGGTGCATATTGATTTACCACTCGCGGTAAAAACAATATTAAAAGGACCATGGAATTTGTCTACCACGTAGGGTATAACAAACCCATAAGGACACTCCTACCGGTAAGGCTACCATCGAATGGTCAGCGAGTCCACCCCGTCTTCCTTACACCGATGAAGTTTGCCTACCCCAAAGGGCTTGACAAATTCATAAGGACCACCTGCCAAAAAGGCTACCATCGAATGGTTAGCGAGTCCCCCCGTCCTCCTTACACCATTGTGAACTTAGGACCAATAGGAAGATGATCAATTGTGAAAAAGTGAAACTTTTATTGATGATGAACCACCATTTATAGACTTTCGTTAAACTGACTCGATCTCTATTGAAAGTATTTCCGAAGTCTGCCAGCATGCCAAGTGTTCTTGATCTCGGATCCGTCTAATGCCTTTAACCGATAAGTCCCGGGCTTCGGTACTTCAATTACTTCATACGGCCCTTCCCAGTTTGGCATCAGCTTTTTCATGTTCTGGGGCGTAGATGCTTCGACTTCTCTGAGGATGAAGTCCCCCACTTCAAATCTACGAAGCTTAACCCCTTTGTTGTAATGCTTGGCCACTCTCCGTTGATAAGCTGTTAACTTGATCAAAGCCACCTCTCTGACTTCTTCCAACAGATCTAAGTTGACCTTCAGTCCTTCATCGTTGTAGATCTCTTTAAACTGACTAACCCGAAGACTTGGAGATCCAATTTCAACTGGGACTAAGGCATCAGTACCATAGGCCAATCTGAAGGGTGAATCCCCTGTGGTAGTCCTCGGTGTAGTCTGATAAGCCCATAACACGCTGAGAAGCTCCTCTGGCCATCTTCCTTTAGCTTCGTCCAGTCTGCGCTTGATCCTGTTCAGCAGCGTTCTGTTGGTCACCTCAACTTTCCCATTCGACTGTGGATGAGCCACCGAAGTCTTCTTATCTTTGAACCCCACTCTTTCATAAATCCTTTAAATTTTGACCCCATGAATCAAGGCGTCCAGTTATCCGATATCACCACTTTAGGAATTCAAAATGAAACACTACTTTAACTCTTCATGAACTTAAAGCACTCTTGTTCCGTTATCAACTGAAGTGGCTTCGCTTCTACCCATTTGGTCATATAATCGATAGCAACTATGACGAAACTGACCTGACCTTTAGATTTTGACAACGGACCCAATATATCTACCCCCCAGATAACAAAGGGTATAGGAGATAATATCGAGTATAGCTCTTTTTTGGTGGTGATGTGATCGACCGTGATTGGTTCTCACACTTCTTCACATATTCAGTAGCTTCCTTGAAGATCGTGGCGATGAGTACCCTCGCCAAGTACTTTGTAGGCTAATGACTTAGCGACGATATATGGTCATACAAATACCCTCGTGAACCTCCCGAAAAGCATACTCAGCCTCAGATGGAACCAGACACTTCAATAATGGTGACAAAAATGCCCTTCGATAAAGATCCCCATCAATAAGGACGAAGTCGGCACTCTTGTATTTGATCTTCTTTGCCAGCATCTGATCCAAAGGAAGGACGCCATCTGCCAGATATTCAATGTAGAGAGTCATCCAATAGTTGGAACGTTCAATGCACATCACTGCTTCATGTTGGATACTCGGCTGCTGCAAAACCTCCAAATAAACTGACCCATTGAAGACATCAGCATCTGTAGTGGCCAACTTCGACAATGCATCAACAATGGAATTGTCGTTACGCTCTATGCCCTGAAACTCATAAAAGACGAAGTACTGAAGCCGGTCTTTCAATTCTGCCAAATACTTGATCATCCTCGCCCCACGAGCTTCATAATCTCCTAATACTTGCTTGACGACCAACTGAGAGTCACTGTAAATGATCAGCTTCTGAACTTCTAGACTCTTGGCGGTCGAACTCCTCGCTAGCAGATCGCTTCAGATTCTACCTCGTTGTTCGTTGCTCAACCCAAATCGATGGCCTGTTGTACCTTGAATCCCTCCGGACTTGTCAAAATAATCCCTGCTCCACTAACATTCGCAGTATCAGACCCATCTTCATACAAATATCCATGAATTACGATGTCTTTGAAGAACTGCAATCGCCGATCGGACGTTTCACTTTCCGGCATTTCAAAGATCGCCTTTGAGAACGAAACATTCCACCATAAAATCGGCCAAGGCTTGACCTTTGATAGCAGTTCGGGAATGATATTC
Source organism: Panax ginseng (assembly GCA_020205605.1). Lineage (NCBI taxonomy): Eukaryota > Viridiplantae > Streptophyta > Magnoliopsida > Apiales > Araliaceae > Panax > Panax ginseng. The sequence goes on from CM035135.1 coordinate 3,502,028, forward strand.
AATAAAAAATTGGGATAATTCCATCGTCCATGCTGCTAATCTCCCCGAAACTTCTGGCTTGCTCATCGCCTTCTTCAGCGGCTGATCCGTGTAGACAACCAGGAGCCGACCTTGAAAATATTGTCGAAGCTTTCGACTAGCAATTATCAAAGCAAAGGTAAATTTTTCAATATTTGGGTACCTGGTTTCAGCATCTCTTAGGACATGGCTGACATAATAAATCGGATGTTGCTTCTCCCCCGCTTCCCGAACCAAAATGGCCCCCATCGCCAACTAACTAGTGCCGATATAAATACAAAGTCTCGGATGGAGCAGTTTCACTAATAAAAGAGTCAAGACATATATGTCTTTATGCCTTAAAGCGCTCTTCACACTCAAGTCCATTGAAACGTCTTCGCATTCTTGATCCTTCAGCAGGTATCAAAGAACAAAGAAGCACCTCTCTGCTGACTTGGACATGAACCTCCTCAAAGCTGCAATCCTACCAGTCAGACGTTGGACGTCTTTGAATGACTGAGGAGTCTTCATGTTCAGGATAGCCTGGATCTTCTCCAGATTGGCCTCAATGCCCCTTTGACTGACCAGATAACCCAGGAACTTCCCTGCACCGAGCCCGAAGGTACACTTTGCAGGATTGAGCCTCAACTTGTGATGACGGACAGTCTGAAAGCATTCTTCCAGATCATCCAAGTGCTTCTAAACATTCATGCTCTTTACGATCATGTCATCCACATATACCTCCATGTTCCTTCCTAGTTGCTTTTGGAAGACAAAGTTCATCATTCTCTGGTAGGTAGCTCCAGCATTAATCAGGCCAAAGGTCATCTTTTTATAGGCATACACCGAACGGTGCGTGATGAATGCTCGGAATGTACTCCTTGTACATAGAAATTTGATGATAACCTGAAAAAGCATCCATAAAGCTTAGTAGTGCATACCCCGAAGTCGCATCAATAAGTTGATCAATGTGGGGCAGAGGGTAAAAGTCCTTCGGGCATGCTTTGTTCAGGTCGGTGTAGTCGATGCAAACTCGCCATTTCCCATTCCACTTCTGCACCAACACTACATTTGTCATCCACTCCGGGTAGTCGATCTCAAAGATGAAGTCAGCAGCTATCAGCTTGGAAATCTCTTCATCAATGATCCTCTGACGCTCAGGTGCAAAGATCCGCCTTTTCTGCCGAACTGGCTTCTTTGATGGATCCACATCTAGTCTGTGCTCGACAATCTTTCGGCTGATTCCAGGCATGTCTTGTGGCTCCCATGCAAAAATGTCCGCATAGCAGCGAATAAGTTCCATAAGGTTTGTCCGGAGAGGTTCCGGCAGACCCGAACCAATCTTCACTATTTTGTCTTTCTTTCCAAGGACCAGCTCGATCTCCTCTGTCTCCCCGGCAGGCATGACCAATGGCTCCAAACTGCTTTCGGTGAATGACTCGATCTCTATCGTCATGGTCTGCTTCTGCTTGCTTACCCTTACTCCTGAGGCTATCACATCATTTTTGTAACATCGTTTGGCCAGGTCCAAGTCTCCTGCTACCTCTCCAACTCCATGGGTTGTGGGGAACTTGATTTTGAAATGAGGGATGGAGGTCACTGCTTGAAGATCAGTCAAGGTAGGTCGTCCCAGTATGGTGTTGTAGGCCGAATCTACATGCACAACATAAAATTTACATGTTATTTCTACTTGTTGTGGAGTAGTACCGAAGATGATCAGTAGCTCAATAGTTCCTGCCACTTTGACTGGATCGTTGCTGAAGCCATATAGGGGAGCCTCCTGTCCAACCTCCATCTTTCGCCCATCAAGATGCATCCTCTGATAAGCATGGGCATACAGAATATCCATAGAAGATCCGTTGTCTATCATCATTCGCTTCATATCTACTGAACCCACTTGTGCTGTGATCACCAATGCTCCTTCATGGGGTTCGATGGACTCTGAAGGATATAACGGTCCCTGGAAATGGTCTGTCGGTCTTCGGGAGAACACCCGCCATGGACATGATCGAATTTAGATATCCCCTCCTTTTCTTCCCTACCAATTTCCCAGCTGTCCCACCGGTTATTACATCAACGACCTGCCTTGGTGGTTGATTTGGATCAGGCTGCATGAGTGGAACCGTTTGAACCATCTGAACAGTACGGTCAACATTCTGCTGATCCTGTTGGTCCCTCCCGGCCACATATTGAACCAGAAAACCGCTTTGAACCCTCCTCTCCACAAAATATTTCAAATTGCAACACTCATTAGTGTCATGACTGGCAGCTTGATGATAGCCACAAAATTTTCGAGAGTTGACATGTTCTGGCTTAAAATTATCACGAGGCGGTTCGTAGAACGGCTGGTTCCTAATCTGATCCAGAATCACCGACCTATCCGTATTCAGTTTGGTGTAAACCTTGTTCACCTTGGGGGTGGGAGCAGGTGGGCGATTGCTTCCTTGTCGTCATGTGTTGTTGTACTTCTTTGAGCTGCTCTCAGGCCGATCATTATACCCCCTTGACTTCCTTTGATCGCCTTCAGCCTTAGGAGTATCTGCCTCCTTCATGCGGTCAGAAGAAGGACGCTTCAGGCTATTCATAGCCTCCTCTACCATGATGTAGCCATCGGCTTTATCAAAGGCTTCGGCCAGGCTCTTTGGATGGTGAAACATCAGCTTCTTCACCAACTTTTTTGACTTCACCAAATCTAATCCGTTCTGAAATAAACCCACAGCCTGAAGATCATTGAGATCAGACACCTGGCCAACAACTTCCCTGAATCGCTTCACATACAAACCCAAAGACTCAATGGAAAACTGCCGAACCTGAGCCAGTGAACCAGTAGGCTTTCCCCTCCTTCGGTTGCTCCCAAAACGAGCATAGAACTTGTCACATAACTCAGACCATGACGTGACCGAATCAGCAGGCAAGGTCCCCATCCACTGTCGTGCATCCTTCCTCAACGTCCTGACAAACGTATGACATTTGGCAACATCGGTGAAATCATAATAATCCATCACCCAGTTGAATGCCTGGCTATGGTCATAAGGATCTCCAGATCCATCGTAACTCTCCATATGAGGCAACTTCTTCGTGGTATCTGCCTTCTCCTTTAGGATATTCGAAGAAAAAGGGGACGCCTTCTTACCCGGAGTGTCTTTCACCTGTTGAACTTCAGCCAGTTGCTTCCTAAGCTCCTTCAACTCCTTCACCAAGAAATCCACACCTTCTGGTTGTGAGGAGACTTCTTTCTCCTGAACAACCTTCTGCTTCTGAGCGGATCGACCCCCTCTATCTGACCCTACTGCCTTTGTTGGACTTCTAGATCTACTCCTGCTTGCAGGTCTATCCTCATGATGAGAATATTCACTTTGAAGCTCTCTTCTTCTGTTCTCAGGTACGTGCTCCCTCGATTGACTTCTCCGTCTATCACCCCTACGACCGTGAGAACCGACTATCACCAATGCTTTCTTCGACACCTCAGGAGTTCTGCTCATTGATCTCCTTCGGTCCTGAGGTCGTCTTTGAGATGTATGAATAGAATGCTCAGGCTCTTTTCCGTCTCACTGTGGTATATCTTTAGGCCCACTACGTCTCTCGGATTGGACATAACTAGACGCCTCGTCCCCCAAATCTTTAATCCGAAGCATCTGTTCGGCTATATCTTCCCTTTGCTTTAGAAGGATTTCCAAAGTCTTATCGGCTTCGTCTGCCATCTTTTTCAACTTAGCAGCTCTGTCCTCACGTTCACTTCGGTGACAAATTCTGGACGGCGAACCCTCTATCTGTCTTCGGTCTTGGTCACGATCCCTGTCCTCATCAAACTTCAACCTCCTTCTGGCTTTGACATGGGCTCTCGAATGAGAACCCCTAGAATCATGTTTAGAAGTCGTGCTCTTATGAGCACTTTTGGAAGGACCCAGACGATCCTTAATAGAAACACGAGGTAAAGATGAACTTACAGCCTTTGGCTGCCCCTCCGGTGTACCAGTTCTACTCCTCACCATTCTTTCCGACGTAGAGCAAATGAAGTTTTGTGATTGAAAACTCAATGACACTAGAACACGCCCTCCTTCTAGCGCCAATGTTAATGCCAAGATCTTTCCGCACACCTCAATCACGTAACACGCGCGTCATATCCCGCGCATAATAAACACGACAACACCAAAAGCTTGACGGCTTTCGGCCGATCAGTTGGGGATAGCTCCCGGCGTGAGAGTCGAGACAAAGCGATCACAAGGTTAACAATGGAGGATAAAATCTCTAGTATTGAGAGAGAGAGAGAGAGAATTATCACTGTTAAGTGTGCCTTTTGCTCAAGACTTCCTTGCTATGTTATACTATCTTGCCCAGTTAACCGTGCCTCATCCTGATATCTGACGCTATCTACTGATCCTGAACATCCTAGCCGACTGCATGCAGTTCACCCACTACCTCCTGTCACTGTTCCTATCGCCGGCCGGCTAAGGATCCCATCCACATTAATGCATGACAGCTACAACAGTCAACTATCATGTTTTTTCATCATTACCGGTCAAAAATGGAGATATTTAATATCTAATGGATCCATCCACTAACCCGATCCAATACTATAAGGATTAATCAAGGATAATACGAAGACTGGGCCCAATAACTTTAAGATCCAATAGTGGAAATCCAATGGATTAATCGAATAAGTAAGCCCAATCTATTCGGCCTAATAGGTGAAATATCATGACCCAACAACTCTCTTATTTATTTATTTTTTGTACAAAAAATAAAAAGTAGATAAAGTATTCTAAACTTTTAGCATGACACATTATGTCTGCAAAAATTACACAAAGAACTCTCACCGCGTCTATGTTGAGACGAATAATTTATAACTTTTTATGAGTAGCATGTTTGACGTAAAGTTATCACTAATCATTTATTATGGGTGAAAATCAAACCTAAATTTTAAGTGATATAAATGAGTTATTGCCCTCCGTTCCTTAATATAAATCGTTTTAGAGTTGTGTATAAGTATTAAGAAAATAATTGTATATAATTGTATATTATTAAATATAATATCAATTGTCTATATTGTTTTTGTATTGAAAAAAAAATGTTATTTATTATGGAAAAAATAGTGATAGAACCAAAGTTATATTTATTACTTAGGATAATATTGAAAATTAAGCAATTAATACTTATTTGAAATTTTTAAACAATTTATATTAAAAAATAAAAATTATTTTTTAAAACGACTTATATTAATACTAACCAAGCGATAATCGGTTTAGATTTCACTCCCTCGTACCAAACAAGCCTTTGGATTAAATTCTTCCTACTCCTCCAATTCTCCAAAATCCAAATACTATTCCTTTGACCTTTTAACATATGAATCTCCGTCTAGGTTCAGTGTAGCAGGCGTCCCCGCCACAATCCAATTTTGCTTTTGTGTCCTTCACGAACTAGCTCACGCGCTTCCCTATTAATGGATTTACACGATTCGCAAGGCCATCACAATTTAATTAGGGAAAGAGTAATGTTACACTTAAAAAAATATCTTTATAAAAAATATCTTACAAAATAATGTATCAAACTTACACGAGTAGGCTCAATGGTCATAACCAATCACATGCATACACATCATTTAGTAATCACTTTTAATATATATTCTTTAAGTCATGATATATATTATGAAAGATTTCAGACGAATTACGATTACAACATATATCAATACATAGAATTAAATATAATTATAAAATTTGTCTACTGTTATTAAATTATTACCAATTAGATTTATACATATAACTCACGATAACAGAAATTAATATGTAAAGTCGCAATATATTATTTTCTCAAAACATGCTAAATATTATACTCCTATAGAATCCTTATCGACTTTTGAAAGTAACTTAGAACATTTTAAAATTTTTTAACTGAGATGATCTTTTTAATTTAAAATAATACAATGATGAATATTATAAAGTATTAAAAATTACGCTACTCAATTTTGTAAAATTTATTATTTCATGATTTTTAATAAATTATCTCAATTTTGAATATAAAAATATTTTAAATTAACTTTTAAAAATTAATAATAATATTATAACTTGGAACGGATAGAGTATATATATATATACTTCTAGTTACCGACACACTTTTCATTTCGACCTCACATTTTTTTCAAAAACTATAACATATAATTAAGTTATTTTAAAAAATAAAAGTTAATTCATCTTATATAAAAACAATTTCCAAAACTATGATAAAATTGTACTTTATAACTTTATCATTAATATTTGAATAACTATAATTATTTATTGAAAAAATTAAATTAAGAGTGTTATATAAAAGTTTAAAATTTATCATATACATAAGACAATCAAACAAAACATTTAGATTATAGGAAAAAAATTGTTTCTCTATTTTACAATAGAGTTTCATTTTTAAAATTTACATATTTTAAGGAAATATATCTTTTTATGTTTACTGCAAAATTGAATGAATATTTAGTTTACTATCGATGTTGTTATATATATATATACGGTCCGGATCTTAAATTCACCTCTTATCTAACTCACCCGAGCTCACCCCCCATTTAGCTACGGAAACGGCGACGGTTACTTTTAGCGACGGACAACATATAGCGTTGCTAAAAGTATAGACGACGGTTGTATGACCAAATCGTCATTGCTTTAAAATTCGCTAAAGAAGGGTGAGCTTTTGGTGAGTTGGATAAGGTGAGTTTAAAGATCCTGGATTATATATATATATATATATATATATATATATATGATACGTTCAAGTACCAGTGTTATAATGTTTACAACGATAACATTTACCAAAAATAGTGTAACATGTTTAAATTTTAAATGTTGTGTTTGTGAGTTAAACAAATTATGTTTGGAACAAACTGCTTGTAAATAAAAGTTTTTTTTCAAGTACTTTAAACGTTTCATTAAAGTTTTAAATGTTGTCTATTTTATTTATTTTTTTGTTTAGTAAAAAATTCCGTAACAAGAAAATTAAACAAAATACTTAAATTTTCAGTCCAATTTTTTTTTTTTTATCTATTTTAAAACTCAAGGAGTGTCAGGATACAATCATCACTTCTCAAGTATATTATTATAAAAAAATCAAAAACACCAAAAATGAACGATTGTGTAACAGAGCATTCCGTGTAGCGCGTGGGAGTATTTTTTAATGTAACACAACAGAATCTAAATGCTCGTGGCAAGCACGTGACAGCGCATATTAGCAGTAGCCACCATTTCGTCCCCGAGTTTTTTTCCCTACCACCCAAATCCCAATCACTCCCCTCAAATCTCTCTCTCCCATCTCTTACCATTTCTCTCGAAACCCTAGCTCTGTATACAGATATACATATAGATATTATATTTATATATTTATAGGTTGGATGACGACGTCGTTCGGAGCTTCGAACGCATCGATTGCAAAAGACCCAAAGCTTCAAATTCAGAGGTTTAATGGGTTGAGGAGCAGTACTCATTCACTTCTCTTGAACAAACGCATTCATGTGTTTCCAGCCCCGGCTTCAAATTCTTCTTCAATTACCAGAGCCGTATCAACGGTATAATTTCAATTTTCAAATCAGAAACGTTTCAATTTTCTAATCAATTTGATTTGTTACATTTTTTTGTATGAAGGTGGTAGTGTTGATTAATAGTAAATGAAGGGAATTTAAGAGTACACTTTTTCGATTGATTTTTTTGAAAGAATTTGGTTTTAGGTACTATTCGGAGCAGTTGGACAAGCTTTGTTTTTAAATTTGAGAATATGGAAAAATATTTGATTTTTCCCCCCTTAGTCAAAGTAAGATTAGTATTTGCAATTTGTCATTTAAAAAATGCCTTAGAAAGTGAAAGGGAAAAAATGTATTTATAAATCAGGTAGATTGAATGGAAGTAGAGCTATGTTTGGTGGTAATTTTATGTTTCTTCATAATGCTTGCAAGATGCTAACTTTCTTATATTAGCATATTGGAACATGTTTACTAGCAATAAAGTGCGATGTTGGTTTCAATGTAAAACATTTTCCCAAGACTAATTTCAGCATTTCCTACTGTTTTGGTGTGTTGTAAGCTATTTCCTACAGTGTTTTCTAGACTAGACTTTATATAAGGCTTTTGTGTCCAGATTCAATTTTTGCATGTTGTCTAGACTTGGAAGCTTAAACTAACTACGGTATATTTTTAAGGACAACATTTCCTGGGCCGTTCTTTCTAGTAAATTGAAGTAAAGCATAGCACGCCACTAAATGGCACGAGTCATGGCGTTGTAAGTCATGAGTATTTGAGCTATTGATATCAGACTTTTGTCTGATTAATTTTTAAAATTTATTTTTTGACGAGTATATGATTACATACCAGTAATGGAGTGCTGAATTTCTGTGGTTTTCCCTAAATTCGTTGTGGACACTTGCGTTCTTGTTGATACATGAAGCGGTGATAACTGATTAATCTGTAATATTTCCCATGTGTTTAATAGTTTGCTGGGTCTACGACTTACCTTCACTTAATATAATTCTCCTCTACCTCGTAAGTCATAACTATGGCTTGCGCTGTTCGCATTGGGTTCCAGCTTTAGTACAAGTGGGCATTAGGTTCCTATTTCCTAATATCTTAATCTGAACACCTCTTCTTCTAAGAAACTCTTTAGAGGGAAAATAAAGATTCTGTGCTACCTACTTGAAATTGCATACAATTGTGCATTCATAAACTATTGTTGTCGTCCACGTGATGTTGTATTTAACATTTGAACACAAAATCCTTTTAATTTGATGCTTGACTGAACTATACTTATTTGATGAAGGTTGCTACTCGACCACATTGTTAGATGCTCTCCTTTTATAGAATGATCATCAACCTTCATTTTTCTGCTTTTCCTCAGTATAGATAGCCTTACCTTTAATAGTGAGATTCTAATATTAAATAATAATGATTCTTATCTTTTAGAAACACTTTTTATTCTTTCTAATACTTTATATTTTCTCATTGTAGCCAGTGAAGCCAGACACTTTAGCTCAGCCCAAGCGGAGCAAGGTTGAAATATTCAAAGAACAAAGTAACTACATAAGATATCCTCTCAATGAGGAGTTGTTAACAGATGCCCCAAATATTAATGAACCTGCTACACAATTGATCAAGTTTCATGGAAGCTATCAACAGTATAACAGAGATGAGCGCGGTTCAAGGTCTTACTCATTTATGCTTCGAACTAAAAACCCTTGTGGTAAGGTTTCAAACAAACTATACTTGGTCATGGATGATCTTGCTGATCAGTTTGGAATTGGAACCCTTCGTCTTACTACCAGACAGACATTTCAGCTCCACGGTGTTTTGAAAAAGGACCTTAAGACAGTCATGAGTAGCATCATTAATAGCATGGGTTCAACTCTTGGTGCATGTGGTGATCTCAACAGAAATGTTCTTGCTCCTGCCGCCCCCTTTGTCACAAAAGATTACCTGTTTGCACAACAAACTGCAGAGAACATTGCCGCATTGCTAACTCCCCAGTCAGGCTTTTATTATGATATGTGGGTGGATGGAGAGAGGGTTATGTCAGCAGAACCTCCTGAAGTTACGAAGGCTCGGAATGATAATTCACACGGAACAAATTTCACTGATTCGGCTGAGCCTATTTATGGAACTCAGTTCTTGCCTAGGAAGTTCAAAATTGCAGTTACCGTTCCAACTGATAACTCAGTAGATCTCCTGACTAATGATGTTGGTGTTGTTGTTGTTTCGGACGATAATGGAGAGCCTCAGGGTTTCAATATTTATGTAAGATGGCCATCTGTTGTAGTAATTTAATTTTTCTACTATTTATCTCGGGAATACTTTTCTAAGTTCTTAAATATTTCTGTTGCAGGTTGGCGGAGGTATGGGAAGAACACATAGGATGGAAACCACTTTTGCTCGTTTGGCAGAGCCATTGGGTTATGTTCCTAAAGAGGACATATTGTCCGCAGTGAAATCTATTGTTGTTACACAACGCGAAAATGGGAGAAGAGACGACCGCAGGTATAGTAGAATGAAATATTTGATTAGCTCATGGGGAATTGAGAAGTTCAGAACTGTTGTTGAACAGTACCATGGAAAGAAATTTGAGCCTTGCCATGAGTTGCCTGAGTGGGAATTCAAAAGTTACTTGGGATGGCATGAACAGGTGGGTCCTTTTGACATAAAATGGAACTAATATTTTAGTTCTATCTTAATGAACTAACTTTATGATACCCGTCAGAGGGTGCTTTGTGTGGAGGCATTTTTACTGCCTATAGTTTTTATTGTTTTTATCTATGCTGTTCTAGGTAATAGTCATTTACTCTCAACTTTTTTTCTCTTGGTATGACTGATTAGAAGTTAACTGTATACTTTGGCAGGGTGATGGTGGTTTATTTTGTGGGCTTCATGTCGATAGTGGTCGTATAAAGGGGACAATGAAGACGACATTAAGGGAAGTAATTGAGAAGTATAACTTGAATGTGCGTATCACTCCAAACCAGAACATCATCTTATGTGATATTCGTCGATCATGGAAACGCCCTATCACCACTGCTCTCGCCCAGTGTGGTCTGCTGGTAAGACATTTTATGTTTGCTTTAAGTATCCAAATAAATGTGATTAAACCAAGTATAATCAATTCAGTTAATGGCTATGTGGTTCACCACTGTCACACACAATTATTGCCATTGTTTTAAACAATGCTTGGTGTTTGTGTTGTGTGTCTAAGGCTGGCTTATGTTATTCTGAAACTATTCCTTATATATACCAGAAATGCCAGGTGAATATCTGCCAATAATAATTGGGAGGGTTAAATATAATCCAACGAGGTATTTCAGTGATAGTGAGCCTAGTAATAAGTTCCTTTCAAGGCATATGTTATGGGTTCAATACTCTGCTAAGGCAATGATGATCATGGGGCCAGGGATTACACGGTTGGTTGGGTATTGTGTGTCATAAAATAAAAAACTGGGTTGGTTCTGTAAGACAGTTTTCCTAAAGGTGGCCTTGAACTTACTGTAGTAGATATGCGGAAAGGTTTTTTTTTTTTTTTTTTTTTTTTAATTTTTTAATACACATATATGGAGAATACTCATATGGATCTTTAGTGTCTAACCAACATTTTGATCACCTGCATCTCCATTTCCAACTATTTATGTTTATGCCCTTACGTAATTAATTGTATAAACAAATAAACCTAATGCATGCCTTTACATTATTATATATACACTTCTATTTCATATATATATATATATATTAGTGAATGCCTCGGTATGCACCTTTACTACCTGTATATGTGCCTATTTACAATACAATCTATTCCTTTTTATGCTCATAGGCTTCTTTACATGCAGCTCCATATGCTTATGAACAAGTCTATATACACGCGTAACCACCTAAATCAAAAAATTTCTTAACTTTAACTTTTGAAATTTTTAAGCAGCAAGAAAAATATTAGAACCTATTTCCTGCATGTCCCCAAATTTTTTTATTTATTTTTAAAAGACTTCAACCAAATAGTACTTTGGAGTCTAGATTCTGGATGTAAAGGAGTATTAATGTCTAGAACTGACCAAATAGATATATATGGAACATTAAACAATTTTTTTATATTAAGCTATCAATGAAATAGTTCGCTGCATGGAGCTTTAGTTGCTTACATGTGAAATTCTGGATATCATAGATATGTAAATAATTTTAGAGCTTCCTTATGTTGATAATGGGGTAGATACAGTAAAGGAGTTAAATGTAAATAGGCTGTTTGGAGGATGCTGACAATGACCAAAGCAGATCATTATTATGTCTGGCATGTTTGGATACTAGTTTGTTGTTGAATAAGTTATTGTACTGTAATCACCAAGTATATGCTTGGTTCGACAACAGATTTGAGATGGGGGCCGGGGACTGTGTGGGTAATGATAGACTCTACAATGCCTCCAACCCATATGCCACTTAGTTCATTATGTTACTTGTTTCTAGAATATTATGCATGTTTTCTCCAAGTCGTATTTGATATGCTTATAAAGGTTATGCTCTCCAGTAATATGTTAAATGTTTTCTTTTGTTAGTTGGGCTTTTTATGGTTGAGTAATGCTAGGGTCTCAAATAGGATCTCAAATTTGTGTCCCAAATACATGTGCCATTATTGTATTGGTTGCTCACTATTTAAATTACGTACATATGGTCCACCATGATGTTGAGCAACCAATGTAGACACGTTTATTTGGGACAAAAATTTGGGTTGTTCCCATTTGGGACCCTGCTTCATTCATTATTAGTTATCTTATCAGGTCAAAATAGAAGACCTAAGTAAGCATATTTTTACCAATAATATTGCTGGCAGCATCCCAGATATGTAGACCCCTTGAACTTGACCGCAATGGCGTGCCCAGCAATGCCACTTTGCCCTCTGGCAATAACTGAAGCAGAGCGTGGAATACCAGATATCCTTAAGCGGGTTCGAGCTGTATTTGAGAAGGTACTTTTCTGGAGCTAAGATTTTACGCATCTTGCAAAAAAATCAAGGAAGAGTGGCTTGTTCTTATCTTGTCTGGATTGGGTTATTAATCCTTATTAATACATTTGGCATTTGTGATTTCAGGTTGGTCTCAAGTATAATGAGTCTGTAGTAATAAGAATAACCGGCTGCCCTAATGGCTGTGCTCGTCCCTACATGGCTGAACTTGGATTAGTTGGAGATGGTCCCAATAGCTATCAGGTATCCCGAGCCTTTTTTATTAAAGGATTAATTATTATCTATATCTCTATTATCATCCTCTTAAGACTGAAACAGGTCTACAACTAACATTTTTGTCATAAAGAAATTATAAGATATAATGAAAGCATCTCAGTGTTTTTTTTTTCTTTTGTGTTGAATTAGATCTGGCTTGGAGGAACACCAAATCAAACATCCTTAGCAAAAACCTTCATGAACAAAGTTAAGCTTCAGGACCTTGAGAAAGTTTTTGAACCTTTGTTTTACTATTGGAGAAGGAAGCGGCAATCTAAAGAATCATTTGGCTCCTTTGCTAATCGTATGGTAAGTAATTAAATAATTAAGATTTTTTTTGCACTTGTAAGTACTTTTTCATTGAGCATCCGCAATACACTTTCTTATTGTCATTTGTGGATAGTGTACTGTATAGATCATGGATTTTACTGAATTCAAGCCTTTCTCCTGTAAAAATTTGCCTAATGTTCACGAATTTCTTTATACATGTCATTGAAAATTTCATTTTCCACTGAATCTGCCTTGTGGCCGAGGAAGTGATTCATACAGAATCTCTGTTGTTTTGTTCAGGGGTTCGAGAAGCTACAAGAGCTGGTTGACAAATGGGACGGTCCACCTGAGTCATCAGCTCGATATAACTTGAAGCTCTTTGCTGACAAGGAGACATACGAGGCTATGGATGAACTTGCAAGGATCCAGGATAAGAATGCTCATCAATTGGCCATGGAAATTATCCGCAATTATGTTGCTTCCCAGCAAAATGGCAAAAGTGAGTGAGCCATGAATTCTTTTTAATTTTCTTTTGCTCTCCTCCAAAAACCCGAATCCAAAGGTGCTCTCAAGTCCTCTTTGCTTCTTTCTACTGTTACTGTTCGATAACAACTGAAACAAGTGGAGATTGGATCAGTATCTTTATTTTTGTTGTCCTGTGAGCTTTTCAGTTGTAAGAGTATCGAATTTGTATCCAATTCTGCCTGTTGTAACGATGCGTTTTCATTGTTTTTTTGCTGAAATTAGTCTAAAATCTAGTTATTGTCCAAGAATTTTATGTTATTGGTCGAAAAAGGTTCATCCTTTTGAGGGGTTTTTGGAAGTTTTGATCCTTTTTATCAGCTGTGAGACCTAATAAGAAATCAACTTTTTTCTCCCCTGGGAATGTGTGGTATCGTTATACCCCACCCCACCCCTCCCCTCCCCTCCCCTCCCCTCCCCTCCCCTATGACATCTGGTCATATAAGGTTGCGTACTTGCTTAGCATGTTGAGTGTTAAAACTTGTCAATTAGGATTTTCATTCATGCATTGGTTAAATGATTTCATTTTCGTCCTTTTTTTCCCACCCCTCTGAAACTTGATAGATTAAATTTGGCTGAATTAGATATTTTCTCATCCAAGTTATCAGTCAATTTCAAAATAGCTACTCAATTAGTAAAGTGAATATTTACATCCCCATAGTTTGCTTTTATGCTCAATTCTGTTGTTGGGTTGATTTTTCACTAATTTGAGTCGTATGGTAGTTGATGTGCATTTTAATGGCGATATAATTATCTTTGCCTAATATAGAATTAAAGTCATATTTGATTGTTAGTGGTGGGGTGATAGGATGTTTGCATTCAAGAATTTTTCCCCATTGAATGAAAATTAAGGGTGTAAGAATGAATTTTTATTCAATCGGTATGATCTCCAAATAATTTAATTTTCAATATATTCTTTCATCCATTTCACTCTTTTGTGTTGTGATTTAATTATGTCTTCCCTTTTGATCACAATTTATTCTAAAATAAAATGCTCTTAATCAAAATTATATTAATATTGATATTGATATATCGACATATTTTTGTCACAATATATAGAAGAACCCTATATGATAAATTAAACACATTTGATTATCAACTACTTTCTCTATTCACAAAAAGAGTCCTGATTAATTTTCCCCACCTCTCCCCAATCAATTATCCAATAACAATATTGTAAACGACTAAAGATTATGAACTAAATTCTGAATATTTATTTTAAAGGGAAAAATCACTCCCTGTTGAATGGTTTTAAACTCTTAACTAGATATATGTGTTGTTTCTGAAGTTATCTTAATATAAGCATCTTCTTTTTGCAAAAAAAATAAATTATGAAAAATTATGAAAAATGCTTCAAATAATTAGACAAAAATTATCTTATTTTTCTGCACAAATCATCCCAAGATTAAACATGCAGTACAACCATCAATATTGTTTGATAAATAAGACAATTTTTATCTTAGCTATTAGTAATCATACTCATCTTTGGTGGATCCGATTATCATGAAGTTAATATCATGATAAGTTAGTTGATTGACCAATACATTGCTGACACGTAGAGAGATCACTTCTCGGACATGAGTGTTAACATTGTATTTGATCAATTGACCAAGTTAATTTTATACAAAAATAAGTAAATCAAATTAAAGAGAAACCAATTTGGTGACTTGGACAATGTACTCCAATAAGTAGATGAATAAAAACAAACTTATTACATTCTTACCCACCGATTAACATAATAATATAACACATGAAACATAAACTAAACACCTTAGTTGCGACAAATACGTGCGGTTGGCATGGTCACACACACCTGCGCATACTTCTTCTTAGCTTCGAGGCTGCCGCGCTTCGGCTCATCAGCCAACGCAATATTCGCAACGGAGCATGCTGCTGCGGCCGCCACGGCAAACATCAAGTCCCTCCTACCATTGCTGGTTTCTTCCTTGCCGGTATTTTTCACTACGACATTCTCAGAAGTAACCTTGTAAGCTTTGACCATGACAACCCCACAGCGGGCGGGGGTGGGCTTGGTGGCGGCTGCCCCCACTGCCACGGCTGAGCCACCGAGGAATGATGATGTCATTGTCAATGAAGCCATTTCCTGCAATCAGTTTTTCGAGGTTCAGAGAGTTGATAGTATGGACAATTGGTAGTTGAAAAAAATTGTGGAGCTCACACAAGAAATAGTGATTTGTACATTACAAAAGCCATCCATTTCTTTATCTTAAAAATAATGTTAGCTCAAATGGATTTCTGCCACGTGTAAGTTTATCTTGGCAGAAACCGGTGGCTTAGGTGACTTGAACCTATTGTGGGTATAAAGACTTTGGACATGATTAGGTTCTCTTTTGGCTAACACTAAAGGTCTTTACAAGATGATATATACAGTACGTTTCTCTAGCAAATAGGAAGAAACGAACTAGGAACGAATCGATTATAATGATGATTTTTTCCGTCGCTATAACATAAAAGTCGATTTTTTATCTATAGCTGACGAAAAACTGCGCTATAAATGGGATTATTTCTTGGTTTGCTCCTCCAGCTAAATTTGAGAGAAAATGCAGAATTTTTTTATTGTTCGCTACTCCCTCTAGCGGTTAGGATTTTTTTTTTTTGCTAACCACCACAAGAGGGAATAGAGCTGTAGAGACCATGGTCTAGAATACCCCCACCTTAGTTAGATTTAAATAGTTTCAATGTACAAAATAGTTGTATAAATAATTTCTTAAGTAATAAATACTAACATTAACAACTATATATAATGTATTTATTTCTATAAATAATTTCTATAAATATTAAAATATAAATTATTAATTATATTCAATATATTTATTTGTATGAATAATTTCTTAATTAAGTAATAAAAATTAACATTATCAACTATATATAATGTATATATTTCTATAAATATTTTTATAAATATTAAAATTTAAAAATATTATTTATATTCAATGTATTTATTTGTATGAATAATTTCTTAAGTAATAATTTTTAATGTATTTATATTTTAATAATTATTCATACAAATAAATACATTGAATATAATTAATAATTTTAAATTTCAATATTTATAAAATTATTTATAGAAATAAATACATTATATATAGTTGATAATATTAATTTTTATTATTTAAGAAATTATTTATACAACTATTTTGTATGTTAAACTATTTAAATCTAACTAAAATGGGGTCTTTTAGACATTGCTCCTAGCCTCTACTCCCTCTTGTGGCACAACAAAAAAAAATTTCTCCTGATCGCTAGAGGAGTAATGGCAAAAAAAAAAATTTCTTTAATCGCTACTCCCTACCACCGCTAGTAAAAAAAAAATCTTTTGAGCCATTGAATATCCGGATTAATCTATGTAAGATGCGTTTCTTTGAAATAACAACAAACGTTACTATGGATCATTCCCCTATATATATATATATATATATATATATATATATATATATATAAAAGTAATTTAAAGATGTCTTAGCCAAGTATAAAAATTATAATTAAATTAATTTGGACAAAATGATAGATTTTGGACATCAGAGGGAGGGGGTTTGAACCCAAAAGGACTTTTTCTATGCAATGGCTTGATCATATCATTCCATCCAACATTACACCATTTTTTTTTCAAAATTCATTTTTTTAAAATTTAAATTAGTTTTTATTTTTATTGTTTTGTTTTTGTTTAGAAGTTTTTGCTCCTACAAAAACTGCACATGCCTCAATTGACAGAAAAATTGGTAAAATTTAGTTTAAGGAACAAAATTGAGACAAATCAACCACTTAATTAAAAAACTAAATTAATAAATAATGAATTTCTAGGACTATTGTGACAAGTGTGATAACTTGGAGGGAGAAAAATGTATTTAACTATAATTTTATAGATATAGAGGGAGGAACCAAACTATTATTTAGTTTTAACGGTAGTAAAATCTTATAAACTTTTCACCTTGGCAGACTACATGATGAAGGTTTGACATGCAAACTTTCTCACTCACGTGACATCCATATATAACCTTCCATTTTGTAATGTTTTGTAATTATTTAATACTTCTCATTGAAAAAAGTTTTTAATTCAATAATTTATATGTAAATTAACTAGTTACCCGTATAATGCATGGACTAATTTAAACAATAAATTGTATAATTTATTAATATTATCGTCCTCGAAATTGAAGATGTATTATTTATTGTAATAATTAAAAATGACTTTAGAGATATTTATCATATTTACTTGCCATGAATTTCTTTTTAATTCAATAGATTATATTATAAATATGAAATTGCAAATATGTAAATAATTATGAAATTGTTATTTACACACTCAGAGATAAACACACACTTGAAGATTTTTATACCTAATTCATACTTAACACATGAAATTTTAAATACCCACTACTAATTCAGAACAAAATTCTATGAAATTACACACAAAGATTACAAAGGCTTTCTTATATCCTAAAATTTAAACACCACATAAAAATACAATAGTTTTTCTTCCAAAGATTAAGTTGTCTTGGTCTGGTGGTCTTCTTTTCGATTTGCTTCCTTGGAATTAAGTTCTTCATCCCTATGAAATAAAACAATGTACCAAAGAGTGCAAGGAAAATATATAAGAAGATATGAGGCTGCCAAATATAAATAGCAAGACCCGAAGACCTTTATTCGAAATAAAAAACTACAAGTAACAAAACGCCAAACATCATTAGTTTGTGCAAAACCAATCGTGGAGGTTAGAAAATTTTGGAGAACAATTACTTTGGGAGTTACCTTAGATGTGGGTCCACCATCAGTACCAAATTCATTATACATTTGCCAACCAGATAGGATGAAGAAAGAGACGAAGAGATGCATTCCCGAGAAACAGAAAAGCGCTCATTATGTCTACTGTTGTCCACCATCAGTACCAAATTCATTATGTAAGACCCCAACTTTTATGAATAAAGATTAATTTTCTCTAAATATCATTTTGAATATTATGGTGTGGATTTGATATAATGTTATAGTTGTGGGTAATATTTACAAATTTTTGCAAAATAAACAAGTTGTTATAAAATATTCGATTGGTTGGAGAATCACTACAAGAAAGCCGGCTAATTCCGACGGAGCTATGTTCGACGGACACATTCCCTCGAAGATAATATGTATTCCGACGGATTATTTAGTCGAAGATACGTCAGTCAAAACTACTTTAATTTTGATGGATGTTCGTCGAACATATATGTATCCTATTGGCGCCAATGTTCTCGCCAGCGCGAACCTTATTTTCGACTGAATAGTGTTTATTCCGACGGATTATTCAGTCGAAGATACATTACTTACGACGAAAGTTAAGTCACGATGGACAAATCAATCAAAAATAATCCTAAAACCTAATTAATTCCAGACGCTTCCCACTTCGCTTCTCTAAATTATCTCTCATTTCTCTAGATCTCACCTTACGCGATCTCTCACTTATTCTCTCTCAGTCTCACTTCTCTCACTGCTCTCATCTCCACAACCACCATCACCGCCACCACCACGTACTACCACCACCACCACCACCACCACCGGTTCCACCACCACCACCTTCGATTCCACCACCACCACGTACTACCACTACCACTACCACCACCACGTACTGCCACCACCACCATCACTGTCGATCGGTTCCACCACCAATAGACGCCACCAACACCGTCGGTTGAACCACCATCACTGACACCACCACCAGCAGCCATCACCAGACACCACCGTCGGTTAGTTTGCACATTAATTCAATTTCAAGGTTAGTTTTCTGTCAAGTATTAGATTTTTAGGGTTAATTTGTTGCAAATTGTGAAATTTGTGGCTTAATTTGTTTTAGGTTTAGTTTGAGTTTGAATATGAGATTAACCCAATTTGGATAATATGTTGTTGCTGTGAATTTGTGGGTTGACAATTTGGGTCCATTTGTTGGAATTGGGAGTGATTTGAAATCTAAAATTTGGGTCCTATTCTTCTTGTTTATATTGCTGATTGTTGAAATTGGAATTTTGATTTTGGGTTTGTGGACTGCATATTATTTAAGTGCATATTATTTGGAATTTGGAAATTGCAGAATATTGATATTATGAAGTGTATAACATATCAAATTTGGGTTCCTTACCATAATGTAACTGATTTTAGGACTATTTTTAATCTTGATATATTTCCTATTTCTGACTGAATTTATGACAAAAATTCTGTCAGAATTATGAAATTGCAGAATATTTATGGACCCTGCATGTATTGTATTAGTAATTAGTTTCCCAATATTAATAAATCATAAACTAAGTACCATTTACTTAGTTTCTTACTACTAAAATAAAATAAAGTAAATATAATTTAATTTAGTTTATTAAATAAAATAAATAACATAATATAATACAAAAATAAAAAGTAAAATAAAATAAAATAATAAATTAAATTAATTTGAATAAAATAAAAAAAACTTTGATTTAATTTAATAAATAAAATACAATTCAATAAAAAATAAAATTAAATAAAAATAATAAAATAAAATAAAATAAATTTAATTTAATTTAAATAATCTAAATTAAATTAAAAATAAATTTAATTTAATTTAATTTAATAAAAAACATTAAAAATTATATAATATAATACAAGATAAAATAAAATATAATAAAACAATTTTAATTATTATTAAATTAAATTAAATTAAATTAAATTAGAACTTTTATAATATAATACAAAATAAAATAAAAAGTAATAAAAAGTTTAATTTAATTTAGTTTAATAAATAAAATAAAATAAAATGATTTAATTTAATAAAGTAAATTTAATAAATAAATAAGCCAATTATATAATATACTACAAATTAAAATAAAAAAAATAATAATAAACTAAACTAAGTATGATGAATGTCTAACAAGAGTCTCTATAGATTCCAAATAACAATTTTCATAAACTAAGTACCACTTACTTAGTGTATCATCATTGACAAAATAAACTAAGTATAGCTAGAAGTGAATATCGAACAGTAATCTCTATAGATCCCAAATAACAATTGTCATAAACTAAGTACCACTTACTTAGTTTATCATTGGCAAAATAAACTAAGTAGCATTTGCTTAGTTTGCTACAATTTTCAATAAATGCAATAATATTCTCCCTACATATATGTACTCTTTCTTGTATGCAGTGTTTCAATATAGCATGCTGCAGCCTAATAGTACTCCAATCCTTCCTCTAAGAACAATTAAAAAAAGGGTCGTAGTTCTGTTTGTAGGTATCTATACTCGAATAATAAAGGTAATTGAATTATCGCAGACATTCCTCATCGTTCCATCATAACAGATGGCAACATCCTAAGGAGTCGTCATGAAAGTTGTTGAACAAAGTTCTAGGTTAAGCAACCCTCTAGATGAAGCGAGCGATCATCTCCTACTCCAATATGAATGAATCATCTCCCCATATGAGTCCAATCCATGATATAAACAACTTCACACCACTCCAATTCCTCGAGGGTAGGAAGTTCTCACAGAACGCCTCACCTCTTGTATGAGAACTATCCATTTGAGGAATTCCATACGAGTTCGGTGAGAAGTCGCCTATATCATGGATTGGACCCATATGGGGAGATGATTCATTCCTAGCAGAGAAGTGATCGCTCGCTCATCTGAGGGTTGCTTAAACCAAAACTTTGTTCAATAGCTTAATGAAACTCCTTCTGGATTGTCATCTGTTATGATGGAACAGTGATGAATTTTTGTAGTAATTGAATTAACTTTATTATTCGAGTATAGGACACAATAGGAACTACAACCCTTTTTTTTCCCGGTTGCCGACTCAAGTAGAGATTCCACATAACAATTCTCATAAACTAAGTAACATTTGTGTAGTTTACCACAATTTTCAATAAACTAAGTAGCATTTTTAATTATATATGTACTATACTTTGAAACTTTAGAAACCCGTTTGACATACACTTAATAGGGGTGAATGTCGAATAGTCCCCAGTTTGGGACTGTTATTGGATGTTATGTCTCTCACTTAGGCCGCAAAATACAAAAAAGATATTTTTTGTTATTTTGAGGATTAATCGATCGTTATCTCTATATGTTCTCCGAGTGCATACTTAGATTAAGTTATCTTAGTCTATTTCGTGTGCTTGGAGACCATGGGAGGTGTCACCAAAATTTTCTTGAAACTCATGAAACGTACTCAACGTGTTTGTACTAGTGACGAGACGCATCCAATAACGGGATAAAGCCTTTACCCCGTCTCCGTAGAGATACTAGGTAAATCTAATTCACGCATGAATATCCAAATTAACTTAATGCGACTTCTCAGTAGTTAAAAATGTCACCGACCGAGTCGATGTACCGTAGGATACCCAAAGGATGGGAGGGGATTAGTCTCACTTATCGTGTTGGGGTTTTAGATTTCTTGAACAAAGCACTAGAACATACTTGGATGATCCGAACGGAAGATGCGATGCCCGTGTGTCAAGTGTAAAAATCGATTTGGAAGAAAGTCGATTTAGATTAAATTCACTTATTTTCTCGTGGATTTGTGGATGGGTACTTCAGATGGACTCATCACGGAAATCGTAAGTGATTGAAAATATTGTGGAACAACCAATTCCACGGATTCATACGTCGAAAACTATGATCCAAATTGAGATGTTGGTCGATGCTTATGGCCCTACTACTATCGATCGGGTCAATATATGAACCTTCTTCAAGCAAAGGCGAAGCAAGTGCCAAATGATACAACCGCCGCTTTTTACAAGTTGCTATCTCAATCTGGGGTCGCGTTGATCCGGAAATGATACGAACACCAAGCTTTCAGCAAAGGATTTAAGCTCTTACACTTCAAGAATGAGCACGATCAGAAGTGAGAGAGAGGTTTCAACGATTTGCTCGCTATAATTGGATGCTTCTTACCTAAGGATCATACTCTTCCCGCGAATTATTACGGTGAAGAAGATGGTCAAGGGGTTAAATATGGGGTATCGTAAAATCGATGCTTGTGGAGCAGGATTGCATGTTATACTATGGGGAGGACAGAGATAAGGGATAAGCAGATATATGCAAATTTATCGCGCTACAAGGTTACAAAACGTGGGGGAAGGAAAACATGTTCCCGTGAAAATCTTACTAAGATTTTCCACTCATGGCCGAGACTTCAATGGCTATTCATGTCGCCTCATACGACTCAACATACGAGTTGGCATCGAACAAGGGATGTCGTGCTCGGTCACCGACTCACCCAAATGGATGGAGATGAATGGAAGAGATTTGATGTAAATTATCCCGAGTTTGCGGAAGAAGTTAGGAATGTTAGGCTTGGCATGGCTATCGATGGCTTTTGCCCTTTAATAATTTTAGCCACCATACTTTCGCTTGGCAACCATTATTATGGTCGCTATAATCTTCCACCACGCAATGTGCATGAGGGATCCGTATTTGTTTTTGACTTTACTCATTCCGGGGATAAAAGTCCTACAAAAGACCTTAATGTGTACCTTCGACCGCTAGTGGATGAACTAAAGATGTTGTGGGAGACAGGGGTTCGTACGTATGATAAATCGATATGCGAGAATTTTGTGATGAAGGCAAACTCAAGTATGGACTATCACCGACTTTTCCTACTCTTGGGATGGTTAGTGGTTGGTCAACTCACGGAAGTCATCCTATCCAAAGTGTGTATGGGGATGTGCAAGGCAACCAACAAAAGATGGGCGAAAATGTAGTTTCTTTTGAACCGCTCAGAGATTCTTGCCTCTTGATCACAATTACGTAAAGATGTCTCGCATACCAATGTAAAGATAGAGAAGAAGGGGGTCATTGGTTCACTCACTGTCAAGCAAAGGAGGTCTCGGGTGGTTGAATCAACTTGATTTTCCTTTGCCGGGGAAGGAACACAGTAAATTGAGAGCAGCCGGGTACGGGAAGACTCATAATTGGACACACTTGCCTATATGGTTTGAGTTGCCAGATTGGGGCACACTTTCAGTTCGTCATTGTATAGATGTCATGCATACCGAAAAGAATGTTTTCGAGAACTTGTTTTACACCGTGTTAGATGCGAGTGGTAAAACTAAAGACAATGACAATGCTCAAAAAGATTTGGAGGCATTGAACATTAGGCTGTAATTGTGGCTTCACTTCTAACACTACGTAAACCTAAAGCTCCATTTTTGTCTTACTAAGCAACAAGTCAAGACGCCTGTAAGTGGGTTAGTGGGTCAAGCTCCCAGATGGATATGCTATTGAACATAACACGTTGTTGTAAGGTTGAGCAATTGAAAATTTCTCGATTCAAGAGTCACGATTGTCATGTATTCATGCGTAAGTTGATTCCAATTGCATTTCGTGAGATGTTACCCGTAAAAGTTCGATGCATCGAATCGAACTCACAAATTTCTTTCGAGATATTTGCTCAACTATAATTAAGTACAAGTTGATGTCGAGCGCGATGGAGAAGAATATTGTGCTTACCATGTGCAAGCTTGAAATGATCTTCCTCTCCGATTTTTTTTGACTCGATGGAACATCCGCCATTCATCTCGCCATATGAACTCAAACTTGGAGGACCGGTGCAATATCGGTGGATGTATCCTTTTGAGAGGTAATATATAAACCGCTAATTGCTCTATCCTCGCTTATATTAATAATACTTCAATTTGTCTCGCATATTATTTATCGTAGGTATATGCTACCATTAAAACAAAAGGTCAAGAACAAAGCTCGTAGAGGGTTCTATTGTCGAACGATATACGTGAGGAAGAGCTTGTCAACTTCGCTTCATTGTATTTTGACGATGTTGTCTCAACGAAGCACAACCGCTTAGGAAGGAATGAGGTTGTTGGTCCAATGACTCATGCCGATGATGAGTTAGTCAGATTCACATATCCTGCTAAACCATTTGGCCCCGAGACGCTCGACTTACTTAAGCGACAAAAGAGTTAAAGATCAGATCTACATACGCGCTTCTAAATATGCCCAAGTATCATCATACATCACGTAAGTCTAAGCTTATTTGCTCCATTTAGTACAATTTACAAGTGTAGTCATCTCTATATATGTTAAAGACATTTTACTAATATCGCAGCTCATTCAAGAGGAAGCGATGCTTCTAACCCAACTTTTATCGCAAAGCAGAATTGGAAACATTCACTAATGCTAATTTCCAACAAAGGGTTTAAGAAAAGGGTCAAGTGAGAATATTTTTTTGAGCGCGCTTTTATAGATGTCATCCAAGGACCTTACAAAGTTGTTAGTTCTTTTCCCGGTCAGATCGTGAATGGGTATGATTTAGAGTCGATGACTTGCATGAACTCACATCACCAATTCTGGGGTCAGGTGTTAGAAGTCGCTACCAAGATTCTCGAGTCCAATTACTATGGTCGCTTATAGTGATGTAGTTGTGCTCAATTATCACTACGCAAAAAAAGGTAGTTACATTTAAGTGTAGCCGGTTTGATACTCGAAAAAGGGGGTTAAAGTTGATCGTAATAGAATCACAACCGTGGATATCAAGTCGGTGTTAAAGTCTCGATGACGTACGTGTTAAGAAGTCAAGTGACTCAAGTGTATTACGCCCCTAATGTCGTAAATACTCAAGCCCCCGGTACACAAAGAGTCACTACTAAAAACACGCCATTTAATGTCGATAACATGTTTGGTATGGATGAGGCGCAGCAAGAAGATGTGAGCAACCCATTGGGCCGTAGTGTTCCATGTCAAGATGTGGTGAGTATCGATGTCATCGACGCACCTAACGATGAGGATGTCGAGGCCAACGTATACACATGAATGATTATGTAGTCGCTGAGGATGATAACGATGATGAAAAACCGATCTCAAACCGAGGATGAGGAAGATACCAAATCCGAGAATGATATACACGCTGATTCTCGATGGGTTCATGACGCATGCGAATTGAAAATGAGCATTCATATTAGTACTTACCACATATTGTTAAACCTTACATATTCGTAATCTACCAATTTTGTTATTGCAGAGATATTCATGGCTAGACATAGCGGTGGAGGTCGCCGAGGTGGTGGGCGATCCTAAGATCGAGACTCAGAGCTACGATGGAGGCTCTTCTTCAAAGCGCGAGTAAGTTATCTTAACTAGGATTTAAATATATCTCAAGTCGCATTAATTACAATGATTATTGAAGTACTATGTTAAATATAATTATTACAGATGCACCTTGTCGACGACACCGAGGGATCTAACCCCAGATCTTTGGTCGTCCATCGGCAGCGCTACACTTACAAAGACTTGGGGATGTCATTTCCCAAAGTAGTGTGTTAATATATTCGTATTATTTCTATCGCTTATTGCAAAACATAATTCACATAACACATATTGTTATACTTTTTCTCAGAGTATACTAGACCCGGTGGCTAAGCACACCCTACACGCGATTTGTTTGACGATCTCCCGAGAGGGTGCATGCGGTTCACCAAGATGCTGCAGACGATGCCACTTTTATGCAGACTGCCTTCATGGAGTTCCACGTAAGTTAAGCATATTATCACTACATAGTTGTATTGGGATGACGAAAATCAATTGTTCTTAATTTTAAATAATCTTTTGTTATAGGTTTATTATCGATTTGACCCGAGCATCTCTCGCCACCGGGCGATGATGTGATCGAGCATCACGTCATCGCGAATTACTCTCTCGATGGTCAGATGAGATGCGATGATGGCACCCGGCAACAGGGGGACCAAATTTCGACCACCATCGAGATCATCACCCAAGATAGTCTCCGATTTAGCCTCGAGGCTATGTAAAGACTGGGAGGTCACGACTTCAAGAAAAAGTCTCGAGCAGCGAAGAAGAACCGTGGTCACCCTCGATAGTACACACCACCGGGTTCTCACTGCTCGAGGAGGCGAAGACTAGTAGTGTATTATTGTATTTTAGTTATTTATGTGTCAAGTTCTCACACAAATACTTAAGACCTATTTTTATGAATGTTTTATTAGGCATCGGGGAGACCCTCGGGTCGAGATCCTACCATTCTAGAGTTTTGGGATCGAGCCCACACGCCTAAGGACGAGCGTGCTTTGTCTCAGGCAGCTTTAGCTATACGGGTAAAACTCATCTTACTATTTAGCTTTTAATAATATTCAATCATAAATAAAATGATATAATTAACATACGATACACTAATACATTACAGACCGATTTCAGAGGCTTCGGGACGAGCGTATAGCTTAGCTGGAGACTATTAGGAGGGGTTCTGAGCCGTTAGATTCTCGCCACCCCTCTTCCCGATATTGTATTAGATCGGGATGAGGAGTCGAGACTATGGGTCGCGCCTCGAGATCCCCTACTAGCAGCAAGACTTCAGATATCGAGTGTCAGGTCCGCCGAGGATACCCGCATATACACTTCCCCGGAGGTAATATTTTTTATGTTTCACGAAATTATCCAAATTTATCACATTATATAAATTATTATTAGTAATCGAATTTGTATCTCTTTATAGGTTCCAACCAAATACCAAATCCGAGAGCATGCTCGACCATCTCATACGGGCGTTGGCTTGATGATTTATATCTTCCGCCACCGATAGGGGGGTGGTTTGATAGGTTCCATACCGATCCTGGCTCTTTCACGCCGCCAGCTGCCTTCCAATTCGCCTTTCACCAGATTGCTCAGATATTATAAAGCAGGGCCTCTCGCAGAGAGTACGGATTACCACGGAGCAGCTTCGACGCTTGAGCGCCGAGATGCTCCGGATGGTGATTACCCTCTCGAGGAGGCTTTTCATCCCCACCCCCACCTACTCGTATTCTTATTGTTTATGTTTTTCAATTAAGTTTGTTAATTCTCTCTAGTTTGTTAATTCTCATATATATATATATATATATATATATACTAATGATTTATATTTTTGATTCTATCAATAAGGTTGGCGATGGCGCGAGCAGTCATGATGATGAATGCAGAGCACGAGGACCGATTTCCATATTACCACCGAAAGCAAATGTTGCTCACCTCCTACCGATGATGATGATACTTTTTACTAGTTTATAGTTCATTTGTATATATTCATGTTATTGTAGAACTTTTGTATATATTGTATTGTCTAATTGCGTCTGCATATAACTATTGTAAATTATATTGTTTAACATTTATGGAACATTAGCTTATATTTGTAATTGGTTAGCTTATAATACGCTTTGGTGGATATTTGAATGTGAATGTGAATGATAATGAGTTGAAGATTAAGTTTTAGTGCTACGTTACATATTTGAATGTGAGATACAGTGTTTATATTATCGTATATTGGTCAGTGATAAAGTTACAGTGTACATTAATGGGTTTAAACACTGAAATTGAACTTTTAAAATCAGATTTAAAAAAAAATAGTTAATTCCGATTTTAATAAGGTATTCTCGACGAACTTCCCTCGGCATTAACAAATAACCAATTTTTAATAAATGTCAAAATATTCTAATTTTCAGTCGAAAATATGTTAACTTCAACGGAACATATCCGTCGTAAATACAGTATCTCCGACGCAAATTCCGTCAAAGATACTAATAAGTCAATTTTAATAAATATTAGATCATTTTAATTTTCAGTCGAAAATAGGATAATTCCGAGGAAATAAGTCCGCTTTAAATAGGGTATATTATATTCGATTTAAAAGTTTCATCCTATAAATTGATATACTTCACGACGAGGATATGAAATATCCGACTAAATTCTTGACGGATTTTATTTTTGACGCGAATATATATGACCGAATTTCTGACGAATATTTTCGTCGGAAATAATATATTTTCGACTGAATAGGCTTAGGTCCGACGGAATATTCCATCGGAATTAAGCTTTTTTCTTGTAGTGAATATTCGTTTTATCAGGGAATATTCGTACGACGGCACAATCATTGGTGGACCCCACAACAAAATTATTGTCAGAGTTAGAAAATAACAGAAATAACTTTTTATAAAAATAACTACAAAAGATTTACCGTTAACTGTTGAAATACCCGGTGATAAAAGTATAGTAATACGCGTGGTTGCATAGTAGTACACGGTATTGTACAGTATCTTTGATTATTGATGCTTACGTGAGAAGTCACTCAGTTTTGTTTAATTATTGCCACAGTAATTGCTGCATAGTATCTCACGTTATTGATGCAATTATTGTCATAATATTTTATATTATTAAATTAATAATTGACACGACAAAGTTATTTATATTATTATTTGTATTATTGACGATGTCTAGAAAGTTCTGTCGAGGAAAGGGGTTTGGTCACTTAATTGCACGCCAATAGAGAGAAATCCTTATCGGAAAGCTCCCTCTTTCTTGGGAATGATCTGGTTGTTAATATTGTGAGGTATAATATTAATGATGAATGTTATTAAAAATGTGTTTTGTGAAGCCAAGTGAATTGAGATAATTAGAGGGGCATTTTATGAAGTATTTGTTATAAATTTGACTTATTATATGAACCCCCACTTTCTCATTTTTCAAAATTCTCGGGAGAAAGTTATCTCAGTTTTGTTTTATATATATATATATATATATATTATAAGTTTTGTTTTACTTGAATATTATATTATTATTTTAAAAATTGGACGTCTGAAGTTTTCATCCATGATTCTACAATTGTTGGTCCGTGAAATTTTTTTCTAAATAGTATCCTGCCATTCTCCTATAAATAGGATGCTTATTTTAGAAATGAAAATCACACCAGAATCAGAGAATTCTTCTTTTATAATATTGAGCGTATTTCTTTAGAGTTTAAGGAAGCTTTGAGTGTAAAAAACAGTACAAATTTTCTTCAAGAATATCCCCGCTATACCAGTTAGAAGTACTCTCCTTTTAAGGTAAGGGATGTTATTTTTGTTCAATATTCGTAAGAAATAATATTTTCTTCCATACTCTGTAGTATGTAAGTAATATTATTTCATTTCAGATTCTGAATTCTACACTCATTTTGTCAAGTATTGCTTCTATACTCCTTGAAATTAGTAGAATATCCTTAAAATTTGCGCTTCATCGAGTATCTTTTCATGAAAATATTTTTCTGAACATTCTTGTTAAATTTTAATATTTTCATGCTGGGGTACTATTCATGGGATACTATTCATGAAGTACTATTCATGGGGTACTATTCACCCAAAAATTTAATTTCTTTTCTATCCAAATTATTTTTGATACATGGATATTATTCTTGAATTTTACTCCACGAATTAGAGATTAAGAAAAGAAGTTTCAAACTTTCTATTAAATATCCGTTCAAACTAGTATTTGGGTGTTTTGCTTGAGCCGTACGAGATGAAAGTCTCATATACGGTTCTCGGAGGGGGAGTCCCACCTATCTCAATAAAGTCTATGATTGGTTTTTAAACTCTAGATAAATTAAAAATATTTAATATTTATCCTTGATTTCGTTTGATTGAATTCATATATCATTGTCATCATTCTCTTGCTTATATTGTGATAAAAGTCATCTTTGGCCCGTAGTGCATAGATGAACTATTGATTGGTATGATTATGACTATGTATCAGTATAATCATAACCATTGGTGATAATATGAATATCCTTGGCCCAAAGTGCATGGATATTTCGTGGATGTGATAATAATGAATATCCTTGGCCCGTAGTACATGGATAATTCAGTGATGTGAATTATTTATTGAGCTGAGTCTCAGCGATAAAATTGATGATAAAATTTTAAATCATAGAAGATAGTAGATATCATGCTCTAATTGACTCTTCTAATAGATTGTTTGTTCTGCTGCAGTTAAACTTGTTGTATATTGTATTCTATCAGTTTAACACTGTTGAAGACTAACGATAATTTATTCTGCATTATCTTAGTCATAATATTCTTTACTGGGCTAGTTGAGCTCACCCTTTATTTTCATTGTTCTCTTCAGGAAATGAGAATATAGTTGGGACTTGTCGAGGAATGGAGTGACGGTCCATATGGTTGCTTTAGTAGTTCTCACTATTCTATGAAATAGTGTAATAATAATTGTAATGAGGACTTCATTTGAGTTTGGATATTGTCTAGGAGACAATATTCATGTTAAAACTCTCAACTTATGTTACACGACAGTTGTATAATTAAGTTTGTATTTGATTTATGTACCATGTATATTTGGCGACTCAAAATGGGTGATGTATACCTATTTTGGGGGCGTCACACATTATACATTTTCCAAGCAGATAGGATGAAGAAAGAGACGAAGAGATGCATTCCAGAGAAACAGAAAAGCGCTCATTATGTCTACTGTTTGCTCTTCTCCTCCTATACTCATGAGCCTTATTTTGTTTTATATTCATGTTAATCATCTGAAAAGATCAAAGATCAAATTATCTAAGTGGTTACAATTTTCATGAAGTTACTTAATTGGTAATAATTTGTTCCACAAAACTAAAACTCTTTTTATTGATGATTATTAGATAATATAACTAATGATTATGCAAAATGACATAAGATTAAATATTTTAACAACACAAATTGACAATTTTACAATTTAACTAAATGTATAACATAGTAAAAATAGTTATCAGATAACATCTCCAGGCTTCAATTGATATATATTTTTACCATCCATCATTCATTTTCACAACATCTCCAGACTTCGTTTTAAAAAGAAATAGCCCTGACCATGTTAAAATACCCCAAAAAGAAAAAAAGGGGGGGGGGGGGAAGGTTTAAAACTTTATACATCCCTTCACTCTATATCCCTCTAGGTTGTCAAAATCAGATTTGTTGTGTAGTTTCTAATATATGTTAACTACCAATTCATTAAACATGATACAACATCCATAACTTATGCTAAGATAATGAGTAATAGTTTATAATTTGTGTTAGCAATAAGTTTAATTTAAAAGCTATAACATGTTATAAAGTTTAAGTTAAGAAAATTGTTTTTTTAAACACAACTATGCAATTATGTTATGAAATTCAATAGTAACATCTAACCAAATAATCAAAAGTTAAAGGCACTCACATTTCCATTAGGCAGCAGCGCAAGCTTTACTGGACCTTTAACACCTTCTTCGACAATTAATGGTAGTTTAAATCTGTTTTAACATATACATCTAGGACAAATTAACATAGTTTTTGAAGAAATTAGTTGAATACTTGTTAGCTAGATACCTAATATTATGTAGGCGTTCAACCCTGCTTTTGAGACTGTATATGTAGATACAATATAATAGGCCAGCCTTTGGCTTGTGCTGAACCCTCTTTAAAATCTTTCAGAAACTCATACAGACCTCGTCGATTTTTTGTTCGATCTGTAAGGTTATCAGCGTCACCTAACTAGTACTCCTTTAGCCCATTCATGCATATATATGTTCTGAAATAAGATAATAAGATCAAAGGTGGAGCTTAGAGTCTTGGGGAAGTGATAAGAAAAATTATAAAACACTTAAATTCAATGCAGCAAAAATTACCTCTTTCCTACATGCGGTTTTGGTTACTGGTTTTGCCATTGTTAATGAGATGGGGTGTGAGATCCCGAATTTTTTTAAAATAAAAGTATTCAATTTTTCTATTTTGGTAAATAGTTAAATTGATAAAAGTTTAAAGTTAAGGGTTATATTTAAAAATTTTACAAAAGAAAGCAGGTGGTTATATAATATTCGATTGGTCGGGAAATATTCGTTTTAACAGGGAATATTCATACGACGGCATAATCATGGGTGGACCCCACAATGGAAGTATTGTCGTAGTTAGAAAACGACAGGATTATCATTTTATAAAAATAACGGCGAAAGTGTTACCGTTAAAACCGATAGTAAAAGTACAAGAATATGTCTGGCGTGGTTGCATAAGAGCACACACAATAATTATTGATGCTTATGTAAGAAGTCACTCGCTTATACTCAATTATTGCTACAATGATAATTGTTTGCATCATATCTCTCTCATATTATTGATTCAATTATTATCACAAATATCATCTCGCATAATATGTTATATTATTAAATCAATAGTTGAGACGACAAAGTTATTCATATTATTATTTGCAATATTGACAATGTCTAGAAGTTCTGTCAAGGAGAGATTTGGTCACCTAATTGCGCGCCAATAAGGAGAAATCCTTATCGAAAAGCCCCCTCTTTCATGGGAACGACCTGGTTGTTAAATATTGTGAGTTATAATATTAATGATGAATAAGGTCGTGTTGATTAAAGATGAAATTGATAGTTTCATTGTGTTGAAATTATTAGTGTTAGTGAAAATTGACATTTATTTCGATAATAATTGATGTCTGGAAGTTATATTGATCAATCGGGTAATTCATCAGATAAATGAGCAATAAATTGCTATTAATTCACATGGTTATAACTATTTGTTCACATGTGTATACTATTGATTCACATTCATTTACTATCAGTGGAGTTGGTGCAAGATTGATAATACTTGCATGACTAAATTAAAAATGGAGGTATAGATGAAGGTACTATACTATAATTAATTTTTTCACATGTTTAGAACTATTGAGTCACATGATTTACTATTGATTCACATGATTTACTATTAGGAGAGGTGGTGCAAGTTTAATAATACTTGTAGGTCTAAATTAAAAATGAAGAAAAAGAGGAAGGTATTATACTGTAATATTTCGAGCCCCAAAATGTGCAATTATTGAAACAATATTTTTCTATAAATAGAAGCTCATTCTTCCTTCATTTCTCACCAATTCACTAAAGCTATAGAGCAAATTATTATAGAGAGAAATTATAGAGAGAAAGAAGAGGAGAAGCCTGCTACCTCACTATTCCAGTATCCAGCTTTCTTCTGAGGTAAGGGGTATTATTTCTTTCGTATTCGTGAAGAGAGCTATTGTTATTCCATTCCTTATTATTATGTTGGAATAACCTGTCTATGCTAAGTACTGCATACATGGTGAAATTCTTCTATTATTCCATTCTTTATTATTCGTTTAATATCCTCATTTATGCGATTCTGCATGACACAGTTCCATTCTTTATTATTACGTTGGAATATCCTCATCATGCGGGCTTCATCGCATGCCCGTGAATTTTGTTGTTATTTCATTCTTTATTATTACATTTGGAATATCCCGTCTGCATGCGCTTTACGCATGACCGGTTCCATTCTTTATTATTATGTTAGAATATCCTCGTTTATGCGGTTTTACGCATGACTGGTTCCATTCTTTATTATTCTGCTGAGAATAACTCGTTTATCGGCCTATCGCATGCATGGTAAATTCTTCATTATTCCATTCTTTATTATTACGCTGGAATAACTTTGTCTATGTGGATTACCGCATGCATGGTGAATGATCCTTTGTATTCATATGAATAGTATTTTCATTCAAAAGGGGTTTCTGCCAGGGGAAGTTTCGTAATTTTTCTGACCCTCAAAAATTCTGGAAAAATTTGAGATGATAATTTGATGAGTTTTCTAGATTGTGTCCAAAAATGGCGATTTTTGGATGTATTGATTAAGAGTTATGGAAATTATGGGAAAAGACTATTTTAAAAGTAAACCCTTATAACTCCTTGTGGTTAACTCCAAAATTGGTGAAATTTTTATTAGGAGTACATGTATATAGCAGGAGTATACCCTATAAATTTCGGATTTTTTGGACAAAAGTATAATTTATGATAAATGTCTAAATATTTGGCAGTTTTGGCCATATGAAAAATAGTAAATGAATTTCAAAAATTAGTAGAAAAATATATGTTCAATATGGGACTATATTCTGCTAAATCCCAGAAAAAAAATATTTTTGGGACTGATTTGGTATTTTTTATGAAAATGAACTAGTTATGAGTAAATGAATTAAATATGTTATGTGAAGTAACAAAATTGGAAAATAGGATTTTATGGCTTAGGAATCCTATATAGGGTATATGCAGATTTTTAATGAGGGATTTGATCATTAGTGATGAAATCTTATAAGTATGGCATTTTTAAATGATTAAAATGCATTATTTGGTAAAGTGTAATTGAAATAAATTATTTATAAGTTTAAGAAGTGATTAAAATATTATTATAATATTAATAATATTAGATTATGAGTTTATTAAGTGATTGAATATTTGGATAAATTTAAAGTCTTTAATATTTATCCTTGGTTTCGTTTGATTATTGCTTATATCATTGTCATCATCCTCATGCTTATATTGTGATGAAAGTCATCTTTGGCTTACGTGCATAGATGAACTTGGTATGATTATGACCAGGAAATATTCGGTATAATCATGACCGTAATGTAACGAATGATGTGGTAAAAGTGTTCATTGGCCGGTAGTGCATTGATGGACAATTTTTGGTATGATTATGACCAGAGATTATTTGGTATAGTCATGACCATTGATGATTAATGAATATCCTTGGCCCGTAGTGCAGGGATGATTCGATGATGTGGTTTATTTATTAAGCTGAGTCTTAGCGATAAAAATTGATGAAAACATTTTAAATCATAGAAGATAGTATATATTATGCTTTACTTGACTCTTCTAATGGATTGCTTATTTCGCTACAGTTAAACTTGATTCTATTGTATTTTATCAGTTTAACATTGTTGAAGACTAATGATAATTTATTCTGCATTATCTTAGTCATAATATTTCTTACTGGGCTAGTTGAGCTCACCCTTTCTTTCACTGTTCTCTTCAGGAAATGAGAACGTAGTCGGGACTAGTCGGGGAACGGAGTGACGGTCCAGATGATAGCATTAGTAGTCCTCACTATTCTATTAAATAGTGTGACAATAAATTTAATGAGAACTCCATTGAGTGTGGATATTGTCTAGATGACAATATTCTTATTAAAACACTTAGATTATGTTTTGTCGTATTTTACACGACTGTTGTATAATTAAGTTTTATTTGAATTTTGTACCATGTATTTGGCAACTCAAGATGGGTGATGTATACCTATTTTGGGGGCATCACAGTTGGTATCAAAGCTTAGAGATATGATCCCTGGCTGAGATGTGAGACAAGAGCTAGGAGGGGAGAGATGGGGAATTCCTTCGCTAGTATGACTTACCTAAGTTATTTGGTATTTAATTGGTCGGTCAGAGTATAGGGATAATATGTGACATGTCAACTAACCCTTATTTTGAAACTATATTCTAGAATGATATCTAAAATACAGGAGATGAGCAATGGGAAATCATGATACAGAGGAAATAACCGGGAAGGAATAATCCGAATAGAAAGCAAGGTATTCTCATCTCTTCGATCTACCAGGTACGTAAATTTCGAGGGCGAAGTTTCATAAGGAGGGGAGATTGTGAGATCCCAAATTTTTTTAAAATAAAAGTATTCAATTTTTCTATTTTGGTAAATAGTTAAATTGATAAAAGTTTAAAGTTAAGGTTGATATTTGAAAATTTTACAAAAGAAAGCAATTGGTTATATAATATTCGATTGGTTGGAGAATATTCGTTTTAACAGGGAATATTCGTACGACAACATAATCATTGGTGGACCCCACAACGAAAGTATTGTCGTAGTTAGAAAACGACAAAATTATCATTTTATAAAAATAACGACGAAAGTGTTACCGTTAAAACTGTTGAACTAACCGGTAGTAAAAGTACAGTAATACGCGTGATTTCATAGTAGCACACGGTATTGATTATTAATGCTTACGTAAGAAGTCACTCAGTTATACTCAATTATTGCTACAGTAATTGCTGCGTCATATCTCTCATATTATTGATTCAATTATTGTCACAGTATCATCTGCATAATATGTTATATTATTAAATCAATAATTGAGACGGAAAAGTTATTCATATTATTATTTCCAATATTGACAATGTCTAGAAGTTCTGTCAAGGAGAGGTTTGGTCACCTAATTGCGCGCCAATAAGGAGAAATCCTTATCGAAAAGCCCCCTCCTTCCTGGGAACGATCTGGTTGTTAAATATTATGAGTTATAATATTAATGATGATTAAGTTCGTGTTGATTAAAGATGAAATTGATAGTTCCATTGTGTTGGAATTATTAGTGTTAATGAAAATCGACATTTATTTCGATAATAATTGATGTTTGGAAGTTATATTGATCAATCGGGTAATTCACCGAATAAATGAGCAATAAATTGCTATTAATTCACATGCTTATAACTATTTGTTCACATGTGCGTACTATTGATTCAAATTCATTTACTATTAGGGGAGTTGGTGCAAGATTGATAATACTTGCATGACTAAATTAAAAATAGAGGTATAGATGAAGGTACTATACTATAATTAATTTTTTTACATGTTTAGAACTATTGAGTCACATGATTTACTATTGATTCACATGATTTACTATTAGGGGAGGTGGTGCAAGTTTGATAATACTTGCAGGACTAAATTAAAAATAAAAAAAAAGAGGAAGGTATTATACTGTAATATTTCAAGTCCCAAAATGTGCAATTATTGAAACTATATTTTCCTATAAATAGAAGCTCATTCTTCCTTCATTTCTCACCAATTCACTAAAGCTATAGAGCAATTATTATAGAGAGAAATTATAGAGAGAAAGAAGAAGAAATGCTGCTACCTCACTATTCCAAAGATCCACTTTCTTACGAGGTAAGGGGTATTATTTCTTTCAGATTCATGAAGAGAGCTATTGTTATTCCATTCCTTATTATTATGTTGGAATAACTTTTCTGCATTTGATCTATCGCATACCGTGAATTACATTTGTTATTTCATTACTGTATTATTCTGTTGGAATATCACATGCATGCGGTTTACGCATGACACAGTTTCATTCTTTATTATTACATTGGAATATCCTCATGCATGCGGTTTACGCATGCGACACAGTTCCATTATTTATTATTCTATTGAGAATAACCTGTCTGTGCAGTCTATCACATGTATGGTGAATTCCTCTGTTATTCCATTCTTTATTATTCTATTGAAATAACCTATCTATGTGGATTACCACATGCATGGTGAATGATCCTTTGTATTCGTATAAATAGTATTTTCATTCAAAAGGGGTTTCTGCCAGGGGCAGTTTCATAATTTTTCTGACCCTCAAAAATTCTGGAAAAATTTGAAATGATGATTTGATGAGTTTTCTAGATTGTGTCCAAAAATGGCGATTTTTGGATGTATAGATTAAGAGTTGTGGATTTTATGGGAAAATACTATTTTAAAAGTAAACCCTTATAACTCCTTGTGATTAACTCCAAAATTGGTGAAATTTTTATTGGGAGTACATGTATATAACAAGAGTATACCCTGTAAATTTCAAAATTTTTGGACAAAAGTACAATTTATGATAAATATTTAAATATTCGGCAGTTTTGGCCATATGAAAAATAGAAAATGAATTTTAAATATTCTGAGAAAAATATATGTTCAATATGGGACTATATTCTACTAAATCTCAGAAAAAAAAAATATTTTTGAGACTGATTTGGTATTTTTCATGAAAATGAACTAGTTATGAGTAAATAAATTAAATATGTTATGTGAAGTAACAAAATTGAAAAATAATATTTTATGGCTTGGGAATCCTATATAGGGTATATGCAGATTTTTAATGAGGGACTTGACCATTGGTGATGAAATCTTATGAGTATGGCATTTTTAAATGATTAAAATGCATTATTTGGTAAAATATAAACAATTAAAATAAATTGTTTATAAGTTTAAGAAGTGATTAAAATATTATTATACTATTAATAATATTAGATTATGAGTTTATTAAGTGATTGATAATATTTGGATAAATTTAAAGTCTTTAATATTTATCCTTGATTTCGTTTGATTATTGCTTATATCATTGTCATCATCCTCATGCTTATATTGTGATGAAAGTCATCTTTGGCTTACGTGCATAGATGGACTTGGTATGATTATGATTAGGGATTATTCGGTATAATCATGACCGTAATGTAACGAATGATGTGGTAAAAGTGTTCATTGGCCGGTAGTGCATTGATGGACAGTTTTTGGTATGATTATGACCAAGGATTATTCGGTATAGTCATGACCATTGATGATTTAATGAATATCCTTGGCCCGTAGTGCAAGGATGATTCGATGATGTGGTTTATTTATTAAAATTTGAGTCTCAAATGATAAAAATTGATGAAAATATTTTAAATCATAGAAGATAGTAGATATTATGCTCTACTTGACTCTTATAATGGATTGTTTATTTCGCTGCAGTTAAACTTGATGTCTATTGTATTTTATCTGTTTAACATTATTGAAGACTAATGATAATTTATTCGCATTATCTTAGTCATAATATTTCTTCTTCGGCTAGTTGAGCTCACCCTTTCTTTCACTTTGTTCTCTTCGTGAAATGAGAACGTAGTCGGGACTAGTCGGGAACGCGGAGTGACGGTCCGGATGATAGCATTAGTAGTCCTCACTATTCGTAAAATAGTGTGACAATAAATGTAATGAGGACTCCATTGAGTGTGGATATTGTCTAGATGACAATATTCTTATTAAAACTCTTAGATTATGTTTTGTCGTATTTTTTTACGAATCGTTGTATAATTAAGTTGTATTTGAATTTTGTACCATATATTTGACGACTCAAGATAAGTGATGTATACATATTTTGGGGGAGTCACATGGGGTAACTAGACCTGCATGGTAAAGTTATCTCACTCAACTCAGCTCTCTCTATTCATTGCCTTGTTAACCTTCCTAAGAATAGTTTTGGCTTGTGCATGGAGTTGTATAATCTGATTCTCTTCCATTTTGGATTCCATGTCCCTTTTAAGATCAGGCCTCAAATAATTAATCCATCTTAATCTGAAACTTTTTTCACATCTCAGCAAGCCTTCATAACCAAACAAAACATTCTCATATTTAGCAAGTCATGATCTTAAAGTAAAGTAGAATTTTTAAAATTTAAATATCAATACATTAAAGCATAAGAACATTCTTTCGGTCTTATTTCATCAAACACTTGAAATGCACTAACCAATCGAATCAAGTAAGAACGCTATATGAATAATTTTGAAAAATTTGCCTTATTCTGTTTGTTAATTGTCGAGTTTCCAGATGAGCAGAAAAGGCTATTCCATAAGTTAAAAGCAGTAATCCAACCTGTAAAGTGAAGTGCCTATCTTCAAACTGAATTTCCTTGGTCAAGAAATTAGCTCCAATAGTCACCTTATACACAAAACATGAGAAAAAATAAATAGAACTCTACACGTAATCATTCTCACAATTCAAAATTCTAATTCAAAATCCTGTTTACTTACCTAAAAATAACTTCTAAAATGCACTAAATTGAAATCCCATACACATAGAATTCAAGCTTGGACAAAGTTACCATTGTATTGCAAAATTATACTGATTAAAGCTAAAGTTTAATACAGAATATTTTAAAAACAAAAAGGGTGCATTAAAAATTTCAGAATTCAACAACAAAAAAGTTAAATTTCTTCAAAAATTAAAGTTAAATTTTATTCAAAATTAAAAAGGGTAACATTAAAAATTTCAGAA
Source organism: Panax ginseng (assembly GCA_020205605.1). Lineage (NCBI taxonomy): Eukaryota > Viridiplantae > Streptophyta > Magnoliopsida > Apiales > Araliaceae > Panax > Panax ginseng. Next base: position 3,541,969 of record CM035135.1, read on the forward strand.
TTCAACAAATAATAATAAAAAAAATTAGTTATAATAAACCTGAATCCAAGATTAAGTGCATGGTAGAGGCGCTGATGAAATTTGAACATATGACCACCGGTTCACCCCTGGAGATTAGTCAGAACATAGACACACAATTGATATTGAATATTGATTGAGTGCTCTGCGATTTGGAGGTGCTTGATGATTAAGCCTCAGAGATTTCAAATTTCCATAGTTGTTTTGGGAATGGAGAGATGAAGAAGAGTATTTGGTGGTAAGAAGAGAGTTAACTCCTGATTAATTAAGAGTTAATTCAGTGAAATTTCTGATTGAGGATGACCTTTGCTGCCTTTATATATAATAAGGTAAGGTATTGATTTGACTTCAGTTTAGCAGATAAAAATAGGTTAACCTTATTTTTTTACTGCACAATTTATGTGGTAATAATTAATGTATGTGCACAATTTGTTCACATAGAATTGCTATGCTTTGCGCAATTTAATGGTGGTGTGCACAAAAGAAAGAGCCTCAAGTATTCGCGCGTGTCACATACTAAGTGTGTGCAATTGAGAAAAATAAATTAATATTTGAATAAAATTTGTAAAATATAAGTGATAAAATAAGAGAGAGATTTTCAAGATAAAAAATGGAAGAGAGAACCAAAGTTTAAAAAGTGACAGCTTTAGCCTTTCAGTTTCAAGAATTCAAGTTAATTCCAACTTAGTTTTTTCATAAATAAACAAATGTGGTATATATATATATATATATATATATATATATATATATATATATATATATATATATATATATATATATTTTAAAAGGATTAATTAAGGGCCACACTATTTCCGTAACCAAACCTAACAATTAACCTACCATGTACTGCACAAGTAACACCACTAATTTAGCCATTCTAGATCCTACCATATATATTAACCTATCCATTCCCTCTTCTAACATATAAATACATGCATATCTTCACATTCCAATCTACACCAAAACCAATTAATTCCAAGGAGCATAATTTTTTCCTTGGAATATATCCCCCACCCACCAACCAACCACCCCCATGGCCTCCAATGGAAGTGAAAACAATTCAATCCTGGTCGTCTTAACCCTTCTTTTTCTCTTGGCTACCCCTTCGGCCGCCGATAAATTGTCCATGTGGTCCCGTATAAAAGACGGAATCGCAAAAAGTTTGTTCCCAAAAGTGGAAGTAACCCTATACAATGAATCCGATGATAGCGTGCTTTATATGTGCAGTTTCGGGAGGCCCAAAAACAAGAGTTTAAGGGTGCTCGAGTCTGGGAAACAATATAGCTGGAATTTCACACAATTTGCATTTCCATTGCATTGGTGCTATTTATATGTGAACGAGAGAAGGCATGGGTTTTTTTGGGCATACGGGGTGAGGTCAAGATGCCTGAAATGTTTTTGGAAAGTTGGTAAATTTCCTTATCTTTATAGAAGCGATCGAAATAGATGGGAACGCCAACAATTATTTCCCCCACCAAACATCAACTTTAATGTCTCTTTGTCAACAGGTCGTGCATAAACTTATATAATGGGAATCAGATGATATATATTTACTCCATTGGAGGCAAAGAAGAAGAAGAATTTAATACCGATCAACGCGGGCGGTTACATGCATGCATGCAATTTTTATATATGGGATTACGTCCCAGAAATTGCTGTTTCTAATGTTTTGGAGCAATACTATATAATCTTTTTTTTAAAAAAAATAAATTAAATATATGGGGGTACATTGGAGAAATTGTTGCTTAAATTGAAATATATGATCAATTTAAAATTGCGTATGCGAATTTTCTTTGCAGCGGATATAGGATTTTTTCCTTTTTCTTTTATAATTAAGAATTCTTATATATATATATATATATATATATATATATATATATATATATATATTCCCTGTTAAATTGTGTTTACTTTTGCAACTTAAATTCTTTTGATTGAATTTGATGTTTAAATTTATTGGCAATTACGATTTCGTTGCTGTTTTTGTTTCTTTCTCATTAATAAGTTCACCCAGGGACGGACCTATTAGGGGGCAGTGGGGTCTGTGCCCTAGGGGATTTTTGAAAAATTTTGGTATATATTGGGTACCTATTTGTGTATTTGAAAAATATATTACATTCGTTCTAAATTATAAAATTATTATTAATTTTTAAAAATAAAAAATAAGACATTTTCAAGTTTAAAATTAAAATGATTCATTAATAATTATGAAATAATAAATCTTATATCGAGTAATACTTTTTGGCTAATTTACAATATTTATCATTCTATTGACTAAAGCTAAAGGAAATCATGTCAATTTTGAATGTGAAAATATTTTAAGTCGACTATATAATAAAATAGAACTCATTTTAAATTTTTCATTTGACAAAGCATAAGAACGGTTCAAATTTCATCTCAATTATTTCAACTTAATCTAAAGGTTCACATTTCATCTCACACTAAAAATTTCCGCTCAAATAATAATAAAAATAATAATAATAATAATATTACTAAAATAATAATAATAATACTAATAGCAATAGTAATAGTAATAATAATAATAATTATTATTAGTACTATTATAATTATTATAATAATAGTAATAATTAATAATAATAATAATAATAATAATAATTAATAATAATTAATAGTAATAATAATAATTATAATAATAATTAATAGTAATTATAATAATAATAATATTAACAATATAATTATAATAATAGTAAAAATTATAATAATAGTAGTAATTACAATAATTATAATTAATAATAATTATAATAATATTAATAATAATAAATAGTAATAGTAATAGTAATAGTAATAGCAATAATAATAATAATAATAATAATAATAATTATAATAATATTATAATTATAATAGTAATATTAATAATATAATTATAATAATAATAGTAATAATTATAATAATAATTATGATATTAGTAATAATAATAACAACAACAACAATAATAATAATAATAATAATTATTATTATTATTTTAACTATAATAATAATAATAATAATAATAATAATAATAATAATAATAATAATAATAATAATAATAATAATAATAATAATACTTGTGACACCCCCAAAATAGGTATACATCACCCATTCTAAGTCGCAAAATACATGGTACATAATACAAATACAAACTTAATTATATAACATGAGCTGAGAGTTTTAACACGAATATTGTCTTCTAGACAATATCCAAACTCAAATAGAGTTTTCATTACAATTATTATCACACTATTCTATAAAATAGTGAGGACTACTACAACCACCATCTCAGACCGTCACTCCATTCCCCGACTAGTCCCGACTACGTTCTCATTTTCTGAAAAAAATAATGAAAGCAAAAGGGTAAGCTCAACTAGCCCAGTAAGAAATATTATAACTAAGATAATGCAGAATAAATTATCGTTAGCCTTCAACAATATTAAACTAATAAACAATAAGTTTAATTGCAGCGGAACAAGCAATCCATTAGAAGAGTCAAGTAGAGCATGATATCTACTATCTTCTATGATTTAAAAAGTTTATCATCAATTTTATCGCTGAGACTCAGCTTAATAAATAATCCACATCACTGAATTATCCATTCACTACGGGCCAATGATATTCATTAATATCACATCCATGAATTATCCATGCACCAGGGGCCAAGGATATTCGTGTTATCACCAATGATCATGATCATGCCAACAACTATCCATCAATGCACTACGGGCCAATGAGGACTTTTACCACATCATTTGTAACATTACGGTTATGATTATACCGAATAATCCCTGGTCATAATCATAACAATCAACAGTCCATCTATGCATTACGGGCCAAAGATGACTTTCATCACAATATAAGCATGAGAATGATGACAATGATATAAGAATTCAATTAAATGAGAGCAAGGATAAATTTTTAAAGATTTATAATTTAATTTATCCAGAATTCAATAATGTCCAATTGTCAACATGACACTGTTTTGTGGAGTAAATTAAATTCAAGAATAATATTGTATCAAAAATGATTTGGACCGAAAAGAACTTAATTTTTATCATGAATAGTACCCCGGGTGAATAGTACCCTAGTGAATAGTACTTCAGGAATAGTACCAGCTCGTGAATAGTACCTCGGCATGAAAAGATTAAAAATTATCAAGAATGCTCAGAATAATATTTTCTTGAAAAGATACTAGATGAAGCGCAAATTTCAAGGATATTCTATTAATTTCACGGAGTATAAAAGCCAAAACTTAACAAAATGAGTGTAGAATTCAGAATCTGAAACGAAATAATATTACTTACATACTACAGAGTATGGAAGAAAATATTATTTCTTATGAATATTGAAAAAAAAAAATCTCTTACCTTAAAAAAAAGAGTATTCCAACTGGTATAGCGGGGATATTATTGAAGAAAACTTATAATATTTTCCACGCTCAAAGCTTCCTTAAACTATAAAGAAATACGCTCAATATTATAGAAGAATTTTTTTTTGATTCTGGTGTGATTTTTAATTCTAAACTAAGCATCCTATTTATAGGAGAATGACAGGATACTATTTGGATGCATTGTAAGAAAAAAAATCACGGACTGCACAATAACTTCTCATGGACGAGCCGGCGAATTTTAGATTTTACTATGCAAGCCATCCAAGCTATCCCATTTTTTTTCCCGTGACCCCCCCACCAAACATTTAATATATATATATATATATATATATATATATATATATATAAAATAAAACTGAGATAATTTCTACCAACAGTTTTGAAAAATGAGTAAGTGGGGTCCTAATAATAAGCTAAATTTATAACAAATACTTCATAAAGATCCCATCAATATTTTCAACAATGTTTACTCATCAATAATATAACTTGCAATATTAACAACCATATCATTCTCAGAAAAGAAGAGACTTTTCGATAAAGATTTTTTTCTATTGGCACGCAATTAGGTGACCAAACCATTTTCTTCGACAGAATTTTTTAGACATTGTCAATAATATACAAATAATAATATGAATAACTTGTCATCTTAATTATTGATTTAATAATATAAAATATTGTGCAGATGATACTGTGACAATAATAGAATCAATAATGTGAGATACTATGCAGTAATTACTGTAGCAATAATTGAGTATAACTGAGTGACTTCTCACGTAAGCATCAATAATCAATACCATGTGCTACTATGTAACCACGCGTATTACTGTAGTTTTCATCACTGGGTATTTCAATAATTAACGGCAAAACTTTCGCCGTTATTTTTATAGAAAGATATTTCTGTTGTTTTCTAACTCCGACAATAATTCTGTTGTGGGGTCCACCAATGATTGTGTCGTCGTACGAATATTCCCTGTTAAAACGAATATTCCCCAACCAACCGAATATTTTATAACAACTTGCTTACTGTGAGAAATTTATAAATATTACCCACAACTATAACATTATATCAAATCAACACCATAATATTCAAAAATATAATAATAATAATAATAATAATAATAATAATAATAATAATAATAATAATAATAATAATAATAATAATAATAATAATAATAATAATAATAATAATAATAATAATTTCTATTGTGGTGGTGTGGTGAATTATGAAAATTGTTATTGATGATGTGTAAGTTTTGTAGACAGGTTTAGATTTTTTTGGATATCTATTTTTAAAGAAAAAATAATTATTGTGTTGGTGAATTATGATAATTGTTGTGTGATTGTAAGTTATTTTAGGTTACAAAAAATCTTTAGTTAATGTAGTTTATTTCGAATTTTAATCTAATTTTTTGTTACGTCATGCCTTCATGCACGAACTGTAAGACCCCAACTTTTATGAATGAAGAATATTTTTTTCTCAAAATATATTTTTGAATATTATGGTGTGGATATGATATAATGTTATAGTTGTGGGTAATATTTATAAATTTTACAAAGTAAGCAAGTTGTTATAAAATATTCAATTGGTCGGGGAATATTCTTTTTAACAGGGAATATTCGTACGCCGGCACAATCATTGGTGGATCCCACAACGGAAGTTTTGTCGTAGTTAGAAAATGACAGAAATATCTTTTTATAAAAATAACGGCGAAAGTTTTACCGTTAAATTGTTGAACTATCCGGTAAAAAATACGATTATTACGCGTGGTTTCACAAAAGAAGCACACCAGTATTGATTATTGATGCTTACGTGAGAAGTCACTCAGTTATACTCAATTATTGCTACAGTAATTGCTGCATAATATCTCTCATATTATTAATTCAATTATTTTCACAGTATCATCTACATAATATTATTAAATCAATAATTGAGACGACAAAGTTATTCATATTATTATTTGCAATATTAACGATGTCTAGAAAGTTCTATCGAGGAGAGGTTTGGTCACCTAATTACACGCCAATAGGGAAAAATCCTTATCGGAAAACTCCTTCTTTCCTGGGAATGATCTGGTTGTTAAATATTATGAGTTATAATATTAATGATGAATAAGTTTGTGTTGATTAAAGATGAAATTGATATTTCCATTGTGTTGGGATTATCAGTGTTAGTGGAAATCGACATTTATTTTGATAAAGTTATATTGATCAATCGAGTAATTAATCGGATAAATGAGCAATTAATTACTATTAATTCACATGCTTATAACTATTTATTCACATGTATGTACTATTGATTCACATGTATGTACTATTACGGAAAGTGGTGCAAGATTGATAATACTTGCATGACTAAATTAAAAATAAAGGTATAGATAAAGGTACTATACTAAAACTATTTTTTTTCACATGTATAGAACTATTGATTCACATGACTGAACTATTGATTCACATGATGTACTAGGGGAGGTGGTGCAAATTTGATAATACTTGTAGGACTAAATTAAAAATGGAGGAAAAGATGAAGGTATTATATTGTAATATTTTGAGCCCCAAAATGTATAATTATCAAAACTATATTTTTCTATAAATAGAAGCTCATTCTTCTTTCATTCTCACCAATTCACTAAGACTCACAAGAGCAATTATAGAGAGAGAAGCTATAGAGAGAAAGAAGAAGAAAAGTCTGCTACTTCACTATTCCAGTATCCAGTCTTCTTCTGAGGTAAGGGATATTATTTTTTTCAGTATTCGTAGAAATATTATTTTATTCCATACTCTGTAGTATGTAAGTAATATTATTTTGTTTCGTATTCTTAATTCTACACTCATTCTGTTAAAGTATTGCTTCTATACTCTGTGAAATTAGTAGAATATCCTTGATATTTGCGCTTCATCCAATATCTTTTCATGAAAATATTATTTTGAGTTTTGGGGAAACTCAGAACCACTTAAGGTAAAAACGTGGACCAAGATATTTGAAGTCTTGGGATACTCCGAGGAGCAAAAGGTTCCCTTTGCCACCTTCATGTTGAGAGGAGAAGCAGATTACTTGTGGGAATCAGTAAAGCGTACTCAGCCTACCACACTCAAAATGTCTTGGGAGAAGTTCCAAGAGTTGTTCAACGATAAGTACTTTCCCGAAATTATTCGTCACATGAAGGAGGTGGAGTTTATCAAGTTGGAGCAAAATAATATGTCTGTGTCGCAGTACGAGGCTAAGTTTGTCGAGTTATCCCGGTTTGCATCCCATTTGGTTGATAATGAGGAGCGAATGACGCGAATGTTTCTCAGAGGTTTGAAACCCAAAATACGTTAATACCTCATTTATCACAAACTTTTTTTATATTCAGATGTTGTGAATAGGGCTCAGTTATTAGAATGCGATTATGAGTCAGCTTAACCAAAAAGCAACGACCAACAAGACGATAATAATCGTACCGGTGGCAACGACCATCGGAACAACAATAACCATCGTGGAAATTATCATGCCAAGAATGGTAACCACTTCGGTGGTAATCATGGCCAAGATAATAGAAGTGAAAATTTCAAGAAGAGAAGGTTCAACAATGATGGAAAGACAGCAGCACCAGCACCCGCTTTCAAGGAAAGAGAATGAACATCGATCATATGTTTCAAATACGGACAGGAGGGACACATCCGTCCAAACTGTACGCAGCAACCCAAAGCGTGTTTCAATTACAGAAGAGAAGGTCATTTAGCTCGATTTTATCGTGTAGTAAAGTCAAGTCCAACTGGGTTGGTGACACCAAAGGATGTCCCAGACAATTCAAAGCCGGTAGTTTAAGTGAGAGCATTTGTCAAGGAACCCGAACGAAGTTATCACGGGTAAGTTAATCATAAACTCTTAGGAAGTCTATACCTTGTTAGATACCGGTTCTACCCACTCTTTTTTATTTCTTCTAGTTGTGTTCAACGTTTGAACTTGACTCTTGAGAAATTAGACTTTGACTTATATGTTAAAACTCTGTTAGGAGAAACCTTCATTACATCCACTGTTTATAAGTCTTATTTGATTCAAATCGGCAACCGCACGTTACCTGTCGATCTTATCTCTTTGAAAATACTTTCCTTTGATGTGATTTTAGGAATCGACTGGTTAACTACTCATCATGCTAAAATTGATTATTTTCGTAAGGTTGTTAGCCTTCCTAACAAACCTGTTATGCGAATTCAAGTAACCAAACCACTAAAGTCAATCATTGTCATATTAAGTCATAAGTAAAGAGCCCCAAACCTTTTACTGGTGACTTCCAAGTCTTGGAATGCACCGAAGCCAGACTCTCCGTAGGGGACGCCGTGAATAATGGTGGCAAGTTGATAGGTATCAATGTGACGTGTTATCCAAGTCTTGGATGAGATTCACAGTTTTGAATGATATTTTTATCGTTAATAAATTTCTTGACGTATTCCCTGAAGAACTTCTTGGCCTACCCCTAGAGCTTGAAATCAAATTTTGTATTAACCCCAGTACAAAATCCATTTGTAAAACCCTCAAATATTTCTTCACCCAAAACTAACGTAACTCGTGCGAAGACGTTGGCTCGAGCTATTGAATATCACGACCATACCATTCAATATCATCGTAGAAGAGCGAACGTGGTAGTTGACGAGTTGAGTAGAAGATCGTATGTGGTTACGAGTGTGATGTTGTTAACATAAAGACCCATTTCGTACGACTTACAAAAGATGGAGATAGAGTTAAAGACTCCAAGAACCTACGTGAAGATAGCGAATATACGATTAGAATCGACTTTAATCGATAAATTTAAAGCCGTTCAAGCTACAAACTCAGTGCTGATGAATGTGAAGATGAAGGTTCAAGAGGGCATTATTCTAGAAGCAAGAATCGACGAAGAGAGAAAATCTCAACCCTCGATTTTATTGGTCTATTTGAAGTCATTGATCAAGTTGGAACTGTGTCCTATAGATTCGCTTTACCGCCAAGTATGTCACGTGTTCATAACGTTTTTCATGTATCGATGTTACGTAAATATGTGGACGACCTGAACCACATTATTGAATTAGAACTAGACGAGATAGCAGAAGATTTAACATATGAGGAGATACTTGTTAAAATCTTGGAAAAGGAGGAACATATTCGACGCTCAAAGGTTATACCTCAAGAGTTAGAATCTGACGAGGTGTCCTCACCTCTTCGACATACCAGGTACGTACGTCAATTTCGAGGATGAAATTTTATAAGAAGGGGAGGTTGTTAGACCCCAACTTTTATGAATGAAGAATATTTTTTTCTCGAAATATATTTTTGAATATTATGGTGTGGATATGATATAATGTTATAGTTATGGGTAATATTTATAAATTTTGCAAAGTAAGTAATTTTTTATAAAATATTCGATTGGTCGGGGAATATTTATTTTAAAAGGGAATATTCGTACGATGACACAATCATTGGTGGACCCCACAACGAAAGTTTTGTCGTAGTTAGAAAATGACATAAATATCTTTTAATAAAAATAACGACGAAAGTTTCTTTTATTAAAAATAACGGCGCTACCTAGTTGTAAACCGTTAAACTACCTAGTTGTCGAAGAATGTGTTGCATAGTAGCACACAATATTGATTATTGATGCTTACGTGATAAGTAACTTAGTTATAATCAATTATTGCTATAGTAATTGCTGCATAATATCTCTCATATTATTGATTCAATTATTGTCACAGTATCATCTGCATAATATTATTAAATCAATAATTGAGACGACAAATGTAAGACCCCAACTTATTATAAATAAAATTGAATTTTCTTTATTCATTATTCTAAATTAATAAGGTGTTAATTTGATATAATGCTTTGGTTATGGGTGAAATGTGAAAATTTTACAAGATAGGCAAGTGGTTATAAAATATTCATTATTGTCGGGGAATATTCTTTTTGTCGTGGAATATTCTTTTTTTTGCTCTGGAATATTAGTATGGCGAGCGTAATAGCCATTCGTGGGGCTCATAAATGAAATAAGCTGTCGGATGAAGAAAATGACAAAGTAGGAGTTTTATAAATAACTTGGCGTAGTTATTACCGTTAACACTATTTATTGAATACACAGTGGTTAAAATACGATGTCTACGCGTGGTTGCACGGTGGCACACACGGTATTGCAGTATTATTGAATTATTGATTAAATGCGTGAAGGCACTTACTCAATAATTATTACGATGAGTTATTATTCAATATTTTATTTTACCGATTCAATAATTCTTTGTGTTTATATATTTAATATTATTGTTGTTTTAATAATTGTCAACATGCGATATTTCCCATTATCGGATCAATAATTCATATTATTTGAATAATATTATTAGATAACATTATTGGCAATGTCTAGAAAGTTACATCTAAGGAGATGTTTGATCACCTAATTACTGGCAGCATAGATGAGGAGAAATCCTTATTGAAAACCCTCTTTCTGAGGAGCGGCTTTGATTGTCATAATTGTGATTACGTAATATTATTTGTGAATAATTAATTATTGATTTATATGATAAGGAAATATTTATTTGATGTGGATATAAATAATGGATTTATTTATGTGGTTATAAATGAAGGAATTAATGCTGAGGTATTTTATCATTATTTTGTCGGATTGGAGGTATTAAAAATCATCCGTTTGTGAATTTCAGATATTTTTTGTTGGGAATTTGGAAAAACTTTCTGTTGTAAAGTTGTAGAGAATTTGATTTCAGGCAGAATAGACATAAAATTCGTATTTTTCTGATAAACGGGCTATTTTTTATGAATTGTTGAAGTTTCAGAAAATAAAATAATTTTTATTAATTTATGGGTGGGACCCACTTTTGGTTGGTGTTGAATACATGTGGGCTGCTAGGAATTTTAGATTTGGCATGCTTGAAATTGTTTTCCAAGGTGTGCGTAAGAATTTTGTTTAAAATAATAATATTTTATTATTTTAGTCTCCTATGGCGTTCTAGCATTTTCCTATAAATAGACGCTTAGGTTAGAATTGAAAATCACACCAGAAACAAGTTTTTTTCTCTCTAGATTATCGAGCGTATTTTTGTGAGTATTTTGATACTTTGAGAGTTGTTGTTTGGTACAAGTTTCCTTCGGCTTTCTATCCGATATTCCGAGATCGGAAATCTAAGTTATTTTGAGGTAAGGGATGTTATTTTCTTCTTAAATGATATTATTTTCTTCAATATCATTATCTTTAGAAATATTGGTGAACGTTTTAATCAAATTTGGAAATTTTTGTGTCGGGAGTTACTATTCACGTATCTGACTATTCAATTCATAAAAATGAAATTTTTTTTTTTTTATCCAAGATGTCTATTATGGTTACTATCTTTGATTGTATCCATGTTTTGATCTTTATTTTTGAATTCTGCTTCAAAATTGGTTATTATGGAGTATTATTGATCTTGGATAAAAGCTGTAATCTGAATCCTAATATTTGTCCTTACATCTCCATTTGGATTCGTTTTCTTTAAAATATTTTTCATCATCCTCGGTCTAAATGATGATATTACTGAATATCTTTGGCCTTTAGTGCAAAGATGAATGATTAAACTGATGAATATCTTTGGCCCGTAGTGAAAAGATGAGCAGTGTTGAGATGAACATGACCAATTGGTGATCTGAAATGAATATCTTTGGCCTGTAGTGCAAAGATGAATATTTGATTAAAGATGTATATTGATTGTTGTTACAGGGATAAAATATTGATGATGAACTTTTAAATCTTAGAAGATAGTAGAATTCATTCTTTACGTGACTCTTCTAATGGATTGTTGTTTCCGTTGCAGAATATTGATCTAAAACTTGTTGTCTATTATATTCTATCAGATTTTCCCTGTTGAAGACTAATGATAATTTGTTGTATATTATCTTAGTCATAATATTCTTAACTGGGCTAGTTGAGCTCACCCTTTTCCTTTTTGTTCCATTTTTCTTCTGAGGAGGTGAGAACATAGCAGGATCGAGTCGGGGTATGGAGTACTGGTTCTAGAAAGATGTTTTAGCAGTCGTCACTATTTCTGTAAAATAGTGTATGAATAATTGTAATGAGGACTTATTTGAGTGTTGATATTATCTAGAAGACAATATTTGTATTTAAACTCACGATATGTGTTGTCGTTTTTTACGACAATTGTATTATTGAAGTTGTAGTTTACTTTTTGTACCATGTATTTGGCGACTTCGAGAATGGGTGTTGTATACCTATTTTGGGGGCGTCCACAAGTTAATATCAAAGCTTAGGGATATGGTCTCTGGCGGAGATCGGGGAATAGAACTAGGAGGGAGAGATGAGTAAATCCTTCGCTAGTGTGTCCTATCTAAGCTTATTTGTTGGTCGGTCATAATATAGGGATATTATGTGATATGTTAATTTGTTTAATTAACCTTTGTTTTATGGCAATATTTAAGAATGGCCGCTGAGAACGTTAACAATGGAGTGTATGAGACTATGGAACAACCTTTAGTCATAAAGCAGGAGAACGTGCAACAGGAAGATAATATTCCTCCGGTAAACAACACTTCTGAGCAAACGATGAATGATGGAATGTTTAGGAGCTTTTTGCAGTTCATGAAAAATCGGATGAGGGAGACTCGTGTACACAAAATACGGGGTGGAAGTGATGGCAACGCTGCGCTGATGCATCATGTGAAGCGATTCAAGGAGTTAGGAACACCATTTTTTGGGGAAAGCCCGATCCGATTAAAGTGAAACGTGGGTCAAACAAATTACCAAGATATTCGATGTCTTGGGATGTACGGAGGAACAGAAGGTTCCATTCGCCACCTTTATGTTCCGTGGTAAGGCAGATTACTGGTGGGAATTTGTGAAGTGTACCCACCAAATCGCGCTTAACAACATGTCTTGGGAAAGATTTGAAAGCTGTTCAATGACAAGTACTTTCCGTAAAGTATTAATCATATGAAGGAGGTAGAGTTTATTAGGCGGAGCGAACAACATGACGGTGTCTCAAAACGAGGCGAAGTTCGCGGAGTTATCCAGGTTTGCACCTCATTTGGTAGAGAATGAGGAACGTATGACGTAGATGTTTCTGAGAGGTCTAAAACCCGAGATTTGTCAATATCTTATCTCTCATAAATTTTCTCGTATATTCGGATGTTGTCAACGAGGGCTCAATTATTAGAGAGAGATAATGAGTATACTCAACCGGGGACCACAACCCGGTCATCTGGGGTGCGGTGATCATCGAAATGATGATAACCGGTGAGGGAGGAAAATACGGACAAAGCGGTAACCACTCGGGTGGTAATCGTGGCCATGATAATAGGAGAGGTGAGTCAGTGGAAATTTCAGAAGAGGAGATTCAATAATGATGGGAAGACATCAACAAAGAACACCAAAGACCAAAGACCAACAATAAATTCTAGGGAGGAGAGAACGACCGCCAGATTAGATGTTACAAATGCGGGAAAGAGGGACATATCAGCCCAAACTGTCCACAACAATCCAAGGTATGTTATAATTGTGGAAAGGAAGGACATATCGCTCGAGATTGTACTATAGCAAAACCAAGTTCAGCGGGGATGGTGACTCAAAGGGCTGTCCCCGATAAGTCAAAATCAGCGGTTCCTAGAAGAGCGTTTGTTGTGACTGGCCAAAACGTGAGGAATCCGAACGAGGTGATCACGTGTAAGCTAATCTTGAATTCTTGCGAAGTTTATACCTTACTAGATACCGGTTCTACCCATTCTTTTATCTCTCCTACTTTTGCTCAACGTTTAAACTTAACTCTGGAGAAATTGGACTTTAACTTATCTGTTGAAACTCCGTTGGATGAAACCTCCGTTACATCTACGGTTTATAAATCTTGCTTGATCCAAGTTGGCACTATCACATTACCTGTTGATCTTATCTCTTTAAAGATACTTGCTTTTGATGTGATTTTAGGAATTGATTGATTAACCACTCATCATGCCAAAATTGATTGTTTTCGTAAGGTTGTTAGTTTTTATATTCCTAACCAACCTGTCATACGAATTCAAACAACTAAACCACTAAAATTAGTCACTGTCATATCAAGCCACAAAGCTATTCGTTTATTCAAAAACGGATGCCAAGCTTTCTTAGCCCATGTTATGGATTTGAATAAAGACAAGTCAGATTTGGATAATATTTCTGTTGTTAGAGAATTTCCTGATGTATTTCCTGAAGAACTTCCCGGTATACCCCCAGAACATGATGTTGAATTCTTTATTGACCTTGAACTGGGTACAAAACCCATTTCTAAAACCCAATATAGAATGGCTCCTATTGAACTTCAGGAGTTAAAAGTCCAACTACAGGAATTGTTAGACATCGGTTTCATTAAATCTAGTACATATCCTTGGGGTGCTCTGTTTTATTCAGAAAGAAGAAAGAAAGCGGGAGTATCGCGACTTTAATATTGACTACAGAAATTAAACCATGTCACCATCAAGAATAGGTATCCGCTTACCTCGCATTGATGACTGTTTGACCCGATTGCACGAGGAGCATAATTCTTTTAAAAGATCGATCTTCATTACGGATATCATCAATTTGAGATTAAAAGCGAGGATATTCAAAGACCCTTCGAGAACTCGATGCGGGCATTATGAATTCTTAGTCATGTCTTTTGGATTGACTAATGCTACTGCTCTTTTTCATGGATATGATGAACCGAGTATTCAAGGAATATTTGGATCAGTTCGTTGTTATCTTTATTGATGACATCCTCATTTATTTCAAAAGCCGTGAAGATCATGAGCACCATTTGAAGCTGATACTTGAAAGGCTTCGTGAAAACAAGCTATATGCCAAGTTGAAGAAATGTGAATTCTATCTTGAGGAAGTAACCTTCCTTGGGCACGTGGTGTCAAAACATGAAGTATCTGTTGACCCGGTGAAGATTAAAGCAATACAAAGTTGGGAGCAACCGAAGTCAGGATCAAAGTCTGTAGCTTTACGGGCTTAAATTGTTATTATCGGAGATTCGTGGAAGGATTTTCTCGAATCGATACTCCATTAACTCAGCTGACTCGGAAAGATACTAAATTCATATGGAGCGAGGAATGTGAGAAAAGTTTCCAAGAGCTCAAGAGGAGACTCATTTCGGCACCTGTTCTGGAAATACCATCTGGTTCGGATGGATTTGTCATCTACAGCGATGCTCCAGGCAAATGGTTAGGTGTGTTCTCATGCAACATGGGAAAGTCATAACCTATGCCTCGTGAAAACTCAAAGAATATGAGAGGAATTATCCTACTCATGATGCGGGTTTAGCGCGTGATCGTATTCAAGGTTGAAGATATGGAGACACTACTTGTATGGGGAGAAAGTGGAGATTTATACGGACCATAAAAGCCTTAAATATTTCTTCACCCAAAAAGAACTCAACACGAGACAATGACGTTGGCTTGAGCTGTTGAAAGATTACGATCACACTATTCAATATCATCCTGGAAAAGCTAACGTAGTAGCTGACGCATTGAGTAGAAGATCATATGCAAGTACGAGTGCGATATTGTCAATGCAAAGGCCCATTTTGTATGACTTGCAAAGGATGGAGATAGAGTTAAAGAGTCCAGGGACCCACTTGATGATGGTGAATATACGAGTAGAACCGACTTTAATCGATAAAGTTAAAGCTACTCAAGCTACGGACCTGGGGCTGATGCGTATGAAGAAGAAAGTACAAGAAGGTGTTATTCCAGAAGCAATAATCGATGAAGAAGGAATACTTCGATTTAACTCTAGACTTTGCGTTCCTAACGATTCTAACTTGAAGCATAGAATCATGATGGAGGCACACAACACCCCGTTTGAAATCCATCCTGGGAGTACCAAAATGTATCATGATATTCGACACAGATTTTGGTGGAACAATATGAAGAGAGAGATCGTGGAGTTTATCTCGAGGTGTTTAACTTGTCAACGAGTAAAGGCGGAGCATCAAGTGCCAAAAGGTGCATTGCAACCACTTGAGGTTCCGAAATGGAAGTGGGAACACATTACCATGGATTTTGTTACAGGTCTTCCCAAAGTTTCTTAAGGCATAAATGTGATTTGGGTTATTGTTGATAGATTAAACAAGTCTGCTCATTTCTTGCCTATACGTGAAACTTATTCCCTTGAACGTCTTGCTCGTATGTACGTGAACGAGATTGTGAGATTTCATGGCATGCCAGTATCCATAGTTTCAGATCGTGACCCAAGATTCACTTCACGATTTTCAGTTAGCTTGCAGAAAGCTATGGGCACGGATTTATGATTCAGTTCGGCATACCATCCTCAAATGGACGGACAATTAGAGAGGTCTATTCAAACTCTTGAAGATCTATTAAGACTCTGTGTTCTAGACTTCAAAGGGAGTTGGGATAAGTATTTACCATTGGTAGAATTCTCCTATAACAACGATTATCAAGCAAGTATAGGCATGGCTCCATTTGAGGCGTTGTATGGGCCGAAAGTGTCGTTCTCGATTATCTTTGGGGCGAGGTGGGAAAAAGCAACTCTGTTGGGACCGAAATTAGTATGCATGACTACGAAAAAGATACAAATGATTCGACAACGTATTCAAACCTCACAAGATCGACAAAAAGAGTTATCTTGATCTTCATAGAAAGGGCGTGGAGTTTAATATTGGAGATCATGTCTTTTATTACGTGTTGCTCCATGGAAGGGAGTTACAAGATTTGGAAAGAGAGGAAAGCTCAATCCAAGATTTGTTGGTCCATTTGAGATTCTTGACCAAATAGGAAATGTGGCCTATAGACTCGCATTACCTCTAAGCATGTCTCGTGTTCATAATATTTTTCATATATCTATACTTCGTAAATATGTGAAAGACCCGAACCACATTATTGAGTTAGAACCAGACGAGATAGCTGAAGATTTAACATACGAGGAGGTACCTGTTAAGATCTTGGATATGAAAGAACATGTCCTACGCACCAAGGTTATACCACAAGTTAAGGTTTTGTGGAGGAACCATGCTATTGAGGAAATGACCTGGGAGTTGGAATCGGAAATAAAAACGAGGTACTCTCACCTTTTCGAAACACCAGGTGCGTACGTCAATTTCGAGGATAAAATTTTATAAGGAGGGGAGGTTGTACGACCCCTACTTATTATTAATAAAATTAAATTTTCTTTATTCATTATTCTAAATTAATAAGGTGTTAATTTGATATAATACTTTGGTTATGGGTGAAATGTGCAAATTTTACAAGATAGGCAAGTGGTTATAAAATATTCATTTTTGTTGGGGAATATTCTTTTGGTCATGGAATATTCTTTTTGTTGGGGAATATTAAATGACGCGTGGCGTAGTCATTAAGTGGGGCTCATAATGAAATAAGCATTGGATGAAGAAAAAAACAAAGTATGAGTTTTTATAAATAACGACATAGTTGTTATCGTTAACAACTGTTGGAATACACAGTGGTTAAAATCACGATGTATGCGTGGTTGCATGAAGCACACGGTATTGAGCAAGATTATTGAATTATTGATTAAATGCGTAAAGAAGACACTACTCAATAATTATTACGATGAATTCTTATTCAATATTTTATTTTATTGATTCAATAATTGTTTGTGTTGATATTTAATATTATTGTTATTTCAATAATTGTCACTGCACAGTATTTCCCATTATCAGATCAATAATTCATATTATTTGAATAATATTATTAGATAATATTATTAGTAATGTCTAGAAATTTCTATCTAAGGAGAGGTTTGGTCACCTAATTGCTTGCGCAAGAAGGAGAGAAATCCTTATTGAAAAACCCCTCTTTCACGAGGAGCGGCTTTGGTTGTCATAATTGTGATTCTGTAATATTATTTGTGAATAATTAATTATTAATTTATATGATAAGGAAATATTTATTTGATGTGAATATAAATAATGGATTTATTTATGTGGTTATAAATGAAGGAATTAATGCTGAGGTATTTTATCATTATTTTGTCGGATTGGAGGTATTAAAAATCATCCGTTTGTGGATTTTGAATATTTTCTGTTGGGAATTTAGAAAATATTTCTTCTGCAAAGTTGTAGAGAATTCGATTTCAGGCAGAATGGATATAAAATTAGTATTTTTCTGATAAATGGGCTATTTTCTATGAATTGTTGAAGTTTCAGAAAATAAAATAATTTTTATTAATTTATGTGTGGGACCCACTTTTGGTTGGTGTTGAATACATGTGGGCTGCTGGGAATTTTCAGATTTGGCATGCTTGAAATTTTTTTCCAAGGTGTGCGTAAGAATTTTGTCAAAAATAATAATATTTTAATATGGCGTTCTAGCATTTTCCTATAAATAGACGCTTAGGTTAGAATTGAAAATCACACGAAACAAGTTTTTTCTCTCTAGATTATCGGCGTATTTTTGTGAGTATTTTGATACTTTGAGAGTTGTTGTTAGGTACAAGTTTCCTTGACTTTCTCAGATATTCCGATCGAAATCTGATTATTTTGAGGTAAGGGATGTTATTTTCTTCTTAAATGATATTATTTTCTTCAATATCATTATGCCGAAATATTGATGAACGTTTTAATCAAATTTGGAATTTTTGTGTCGGAGTTACTATTCACGTATACAACACTATTCACGTATATGACACTATTCATGAATACGACACTATTCACCGAAAAATAAAATTTTCTTCTTTTTATCCAAGATGTCTATTATGGTTACTATCTTTGATTGTATCCATGTTTTGATCTTTATTTTTGAATTCTGCTTCAAAATTGGTTATTATGGAGTATTATTGATCTTGGATAAAACTGTAATACGAATCCCTAATATTTGTCCATCTGTCTCACTGGATTCGTTTTCTTTAAAATATTTTTCATCATCCTCAGTCCTAAATGATGATATTATTGAATATCTTTGGCACATAGTGCAAAGATGAATGATTAAAGCGATGAATATCTTTTCGCCAGTAGTGCAAAAGATGAGCAGTGTTGAGATGAACATGACCAATTTGGTGATACAAATGAATATCTTTGGCTGTGTAGTGCAAAGATGAATATTTGATTAAAGATGTATATTGATTGTTGTTACGAGGATAAAATATTGATGATGAACTTTTAAATCTTAGAAGATAGTAGAATTCATTCTCTACGTGACTCTTCTAATGGATTCTTTGTTCCATTGCAGAATATTGATCTAAAACTTGTTGTCTATTATATTCTATCAGATTTTCCCTGTTGGAGACTAATGATAATTTTTTGTATATTATCTTAGTCATAATATTCTTAACTGGGCTAGTTGAGCTCACCCTTTTCCTTTTTGTTCCATTTTTCTTCTCAGGATGTGAGAACATAGCAGGATCGAGTCGGGGTATGGAGTAATGGTTCTAGAAAGATGTTTTAATAGTCCTCACTATTTCTGTAAAATAGTGTATGAATAATTGTAATGAGGACTTATTTGAGTGTTGATATTGTCTAGAAGACAATATTTGTATTTAAACTCACAGTATGTGTTGTCGTATTTTGCACGATAATTGTATTATTGAAGTTGTAGTTTACTTTTTGTACCATGTATTTGGCGACTCAGAATGGGTGTTGTATACCTATTTTGGGGGCGTCACAACAAAGTTATTAATATTATTATCTGCAATGTTAATGATGTCTAGAAAGTTCTGTCGATAAGAGGTTTAGTCACCTAATTGCGCGCCAATAGGGAGAAATCCTTATCGAAAAGCCCCCTCTTTCCTGGGAATGATCTGGTTGTTAAATATTGTGAGTTATAATATTAATGATGAATAAGTTCGTGTTGATTAAAGATGAAATTGATATTTCCATTGTGTTGGGATTATTAGTGTTGGTGGAAATCGACATTTATTTCGATAAGGTTATATTGACCAATCAAGTAATTAATTGGATAAATAAGTAATTAATTGCTATTAATTCACATGCTTATAACTATTTGTTCACATGTATGTACTATTGATTCACATGCATGTACTATTAGGTGAGGTGGTGCAAGATTGATAATACTTGCATGACTAAATTAAAAATGGAGGTATAGATGAAGGTACTATACTATAACTATTTTTTTCACATGTATAGAACTATTGATTTACATGACTAAACTATTGATTCACATGATGTACTATTAGGGGAGGTGGTGCAAGTTTGATAATACTTGTAGGACTAAATTAAAAATAGAGGAAAAGATGAAGGTATTATACTGTAATATTTCAAGCCCCAAAGCGTGCAATTATCGAAACTATATTTTTCTATAAATAGAAGCTCATTCTTCTTTCATTCTCATCAATTCACTCAGACTCACAAGAGAAATTATAGAGAGAGAAGCTATAGAGAGAGAAGCTATAGAGAGAAAGAAGAAGAGAAGTCTGCTACTTCACTATTCCAAAGATCCAAATCTTCTTACGAGGTAACGAATATTTTTTTCGATTATTAAGTAGAATAATATTTTCTTCCATACTTTGTAATATGTGAGTAATATTATTTCGTTTCGTATTCTTAATTCTACACTCATTCTATTAAACTATTGCTTCTATACTCCATGAAATTAGTAGAATATCCTTGATATTTGCGCTTCATCCAGCATCTTTTCATGGAAATATTATTGTGAGCTTTCTTGATAATTATTGATCTTTTCATGCCAGAATACTATTCACGAGTTACTATTTATAGGTTACTATTCACCCAGTTACTATTCACTCAAATATTATTCACTCCGGTATTCGGGGTACTTTTCATGCCGGAGTACTATTCACAGGTTACTATTCACTTGAATATTATTCACTCAGGTATTTGGGGCACTTTTAATGCTACGGTACTATTCACGAGGTACTATTCTCGAAGTACTATTCATAGGGTACTATTCATGGGGTACTATTCACCCGAAAAATATATTTCTTTTATCCAAATTATTTTTGATACAGGAATATTATTCTTGAAGTTTACACCACAAAGCAGTATCATGTTGACAATTTGGATATTTTTAAACTCTGGATAAATTTAAAGTCTTTAATATTTATCCTTAATTTCGTTTGATTAATGCTTATATCATTGTCATCATTCTCATGCTTATATTGTGATGAAATTCATCTTTAGCTTACGTGCATAGATGGACTGTTGATTGGTATGATTATGACCAGGGATCATTCGGTATAATCATGACCCGTAATGTTACAAATGATGTGGTAAAAGTCCTCATTGGCCCGTAGTGCATTGATGAACAATTGTTGGTATGATTATGACCAGGGATTATTCGATATAATCATGACCATTGATGATTACATGAATATCCTTGGCCCGTAGTGCAGGGATGATTCGATGATGTGGTTTATTTATTAAGCTGAGTCTCAGCGATAAAGTGGCTGAAAAACTTTTTAAATTATAGAAGATAGTAGATATCATGTTCTACTTAACTCTTCTAATGAATTGCTTGTTCCGCTGCAGTTAAACTTGATGTTTATTGTATCTTATCAGTTTAACATTGTTGAAGGCTAATGATAATTTAATCTGCATTATATTATTTATAATATTTCTTACTAGGCTAGTTGAGCTCACCCTTTTTGTGACGCCCTCAACATAGGTATACAGCACCCATCTTGAGTCGCCAAATACATGGTACAGAATACAAATACAAACTTAATTATACAAACGTCATGTAATATACGACAAAACATAGTTGAGAGTTTAAACAAGAATATTGCCTTCTAGACAATATCCACTTTCAAATATAGTCCTCATTACATTTATTGTCACACTATTTTATAGAATAGTGAGGACTACTATAACACCATCTCGGACCATCACTTCGTTCCCCGACTAGTCCTGGCTACGTTCTTATTTCCTGAAGAGAACAATGAAAGCAAAAGGGTGAGCTTAACTAGCCCAGTAAGAAATATTATGACTAAGATAATGCAGGATAAATTATCATTAGCCTTCAACAATGTTAAACTGATAAAATACAATAGACATCAAGTTTAACTGTAGCGGAATAAGCAATTCATTAGAAGAGTCAAGTAGAGCATGATATCTACTATCTTCTATGATTTAAAATATTTTCATCAATTTTTATCGCTGAGACTCAACTTAATAAATAAACCACATCATCGAGTCATCCCTGCACTACGGGCCAATGATATTCATTAAATCATCAATGGTCATGACTATACCGAATAATCTCTGGTCATAATCATACCAAAAACTGTCCATCAATGCACTACAGGCCACTGAGGACTTTTACACCACATCATATAACATTGCGCATCATGATTATACCGAATGATCCCTAGTCATAATCATACCAAGTCCATCTATGCACGTAAGCCAAAGATGACTTTCATCACAATATAAGCATAAGGATGATGACAATGACATAATAATTCAATAAAACAAGTTCAAGAATAAATTTTAAAGATTTATAAGTTCATTTATCCTGAAATCAATTACGTCCAAATTGTCAACATGATACTGCTTTGTGGAGTAAAATTCAAGAATGCTTAGAAGAATATTTTCATGAAAAGATCTTTGGATGAAGCGCCAAATATCCGGATACTCTACTAATTTCATGGAGTATATAAGCCAAAACTTTAACCAATTGAGTATAATAGAATATATGAAACTGCAAATGGATTTTCGCTTGCGCCATGCAGAATCCACGTAGATGGATCATTTCCACAATTTTAATAAGGAATGAATACGAAGGATTATTCACCATGCATGCAGTAATCCACATAGACAAAGTTATTCTAACGAGAATAATAAAGAATGAAATAATGAAGAATTTCACGAGAATGCGATAGATCGCATGCATACATGTTATTCCTAACAAAATAATAAAGAATGGAACCGTGTCATGCGTAA
Source organism: Panax ginseng (assembly GCA_020205605.1). Taxonomy (NCBI): domain Eukaryota; kingdom Viridiplantae; phylum Streptophyta; class Magnoliopsida; order Apiales; family Araliaceae; genus Panax; species Panax ginseng. The sequence continues at coordinate 3,565,226 of CM035135.1, forward strand.
TCCGCAAAGCACGAATGGGATGTTCCAATGAATAATAAAAATGGAACCAGTCATGCGTAATCCGCATGCAGACGGGATGTTCCAACGAGAATAATAAAGAATGGAATAACAATGAGATTCACGGACATATGCGATAGATCCGCATGCATGAGTTATTCCAACGAGAATAATAAAGAATGGAATAACGGAAAGAATTTTACCATGTATGCGGTATTGCTTAGCATAAAAGTTATTCCAACATAATAATAAAGAATAGAATAACAACTCTTACGAGTATTGAAAGAAAATAACCCTCTTCATGAATACGAAAGAATAATACCCCTTACCTTAGAAGAAACTGAATATTGGAATAGTGAGGTAGCAGACTTCTCTTCTTCTTTCTCTTTATAATTTCTCTCTATAATAATTGTTCTAAAGCTTTATTGAATTGGTGAGAAATGAAGGAAGAATGAGCTTCTATTTATAGGAAAATATAGTTTCGATAATTGCACGTTTTGGGGCTCGAAATATTACAGTATAATACATTCCTGTTTTTCTTCATTTTTAATTTAGTCCTGCAAGTATTATCAAACTTGCACCACCTCCCCTAATAGTAAATAATGTGAATCAATAGTACACACATGTGAATAAATAGTTATAATCATGTGAATTAATAGCAATTAATTGCTCATTTATCCGATTAATTATCCGGTTGGTCAGTATAACTTCCAGACATCAATTAATATCGAAATAAATATCGATTTTCACTAACACTAATAATTCCAACACAATGAAACTATCAATTTCATCTTTAATCAACACGAACTTATTCATCATTAATATTATAACTCGCAATATTTAACAACCAGTTCGTTCTCAAGAAAGAGGAGGCTTTCCGATAAGGATTTCTCCTTATTGGTGCGCAATTAGATGAACAAACCTCTCTTTGACATAACTTCTAGACGTTGTAAATATTGTAATTTAATAATATGAATAACTTTATCATCTCAATTATTGATTTAATAATATAACATATTATGCAGATGATACTGTGACAATAATTGAATCAATAATATGAGAGATATGATGCAACAATTCTTTCTGAGCAATAATTGAGTATAACCGGTGGTGACTTCTCACGTAAGCATCAATAATCAATACTGGTGTCTTTCTTACGCAACCACCGCCAGATATTCTTGTACTTTTACTACCAGGTAGTTCAACAGTTTTAACGGTAACACTTTCGCCGTTATTTTTATAAAATAATAATTATGTCGTTTTCTAACTACGACAATACTTCCGTTGTGGGGTCCACTAATGATTGTGCCATCGTACGAATATTCCCTGTTAAAACGAATATTCTCCGACCAATCGAATATTATATAACAATTTGCTTACTTTGCAAAATTTGTAAATATTACCCACAACTATAACATTATATCAAATCTACACCATAATATTCAAAAATATATTTTGAGAAAATTATTCTTTATTCATAAAAGTTGGGGTATTACACTTTTGCTTTCATTGTTTTCTTCAGGAAATGAGAACGTAGCCGGGACTAGTCGAAAAATGGAGTGACGGTCCGAGATGATTATTTTAGTAGTCCTCACTACTTAGTGTGATAATAAATGTAATGAGGATTGAATTTGAGTTTGAATATTGTCTATGAGACAATATTCATGTAAAAATTCAGCTATGTTTTGTCGTATTTTTACACAACAGTTGTATTAAAGAAGTTTGTATTTGATTTCTGAACTATGTATTTGACGACTCAAGATAAATGATATATACCTATTTTGAGGGCTTCACGCGAACAATTACTAATTATAACATATAGCAATACTATTTCACTTACCTCAACCACTAATTATAACATGTTTATCTTTCTGCAGCTAGATGATGGGGTATTATGTTGGATTTATAAGAGAGATGATAAAATCATCAAAGCCCAAAACACTACGAAGAATCCAACCCACCATTCTCTGACCGAAGTACTCGGATCTTGGAAAAAACCCTATACTATAATCAGTGGTATCGTCTCTAAAGGTTTGCAAATTCATATGTTAATTACTCTCAAACGCCCTTTCAAAATGGACTCGGTGCTATTCGTCCCCCTTATGAAACAACCTTCGACAATCATCTCCAACCAAATTTCAATTTGGTGTTCAACCAGTTACAGTAAGGCATCCGGCTTTTCCATACCAATCAGTTTTTCTCTCAGAGGATTGGGCTCTTGCGAATCTTGATACGTTACCTACTAATTATATCGACCCTATGCTTAGTTTGGATAATATTTTACCTAACAAAGGCGCTCAAACCAACAATATTTTACCTAATAATGGAGCTCAAACCAACGACAAATATCATAAACAAACGGACTCATAGTCTTTGCTGTTTAGGAGAATCAATGAAGTATTTAGTGGTGGAATAGGTATGAGGTTTGTGCAGACGTTTTTGAAGTGTTTTAGCTCCAAATATTATATTAGGGGTTGGTTTAGTTTTGAAGCTACACAAATTTTCTTGTATTGAATTTAGATCTTTCTTTTGTTGTGATTATATTTGTGTGGGCTCAAGTATATAGTAGGAATAAATGAACAAAACGAAAATAAATGAAGAAGACAGATAATAAATGAACAAAAGGAGAATACCATTCTACTAATAATTTGTTGCAGAAGTTGATGGGATAATATATATTACTACAATTTGATCTCAATCAAATTGATACTTAACTGTATAAAAAGAGTTAAGATTTTCAACATATTAAAAAAAAATTAGTTTCCTCCAATATGTTAAAATAATAGCATATAATTAAGAAATTGCATGCATAACATATACTATACTATAGAGGTGAGAAAGTGATGGGAATTATAAATTGCATCTCAGAAAACTCATCCAATTTATAAAAATAGGGATGACACCAAATTTTCATTTCCCAACACTAAATGTAGATATGCTCATGCAACATATATACTCTGTCCATATTAAAAAGCAAGTAATTTATATTTTAGAACATAGGAGGACATTCATAATAATTAATATTTTATTCATCTCGGTAAATGAGTTTTATTGTGATTTTTTAAAGTTAATTTCCAAAATTTAAAAATTTAAAAATATGAAAATTAATTCAATTTAGAAAATATAATCATAAATAGTACTCTCTTTATTCCACAAAATTTTAAATATATATATATATATATATATATATATATATATATATATATATTTACTCTTAAATATTGAGTGTGTAGTTTTTATATTGATGGTATGAATAAATATGATGAATTTAAGAATATGGTATAATTTTATAATACCAATTAAAATGTGCAATACTTTCTAGTAAATTAATAATATCTCTGTATTTAATTATAATATGCATCAAATAAAATTATAAATAGATATTAGTATTTCCTTACATATATTGTTTTCTTCCAAAAGAAAAGTATTAAAAATCAAAACTTTATGAATTAAAAACATTATTTATTTAGAATTTCTCTCTATATATGGATATTTGTTGGGAAAATAATATATAATATTGCGAATGTTTACGTCGACTTTTTAATTGTTTATTATATTGATAAATATTAATGATAAATTTTTTAGAGATATGTGTAATAAGTGAGGTCTTCCTATAATTCCTACCAATTCTATATATTGATAAAATTTGTAATTATAATTTCACATAAATTTATTACAATACATAGCAGGACTATTTGTTTTTGTTTAAAAGATGTCCTATTAAAATAAAAATTTGTCCCAAAAAACATAAAATTTCTGAGTCCGCCACTGAGTTCACCAACCCCGTAGGAAATGATTTATTATATTATTAAATTATTAGGATAACCCAAAAATAATATATATTTTAATGTTGACAAATATGATTATAATTCTTGATCATAATGTCAAGACAGGGATATAGTCATCGAAAGAAGAATTCATTCAATTTAGTTTTAGTGTTTTTATTTCTTTTTAAGGGTAAAAGGCTTTACCCGAATTCGTAGTATCCTTTCCATAGGTTGCATATACATTAAGTTGCATGTATATTATATTTATGTACATTATATTTATACGTTTTTATTTATTTTCACGTATATTATTTTTATTGCACTAAATATATTTACTTAACTTCATACCAAACTTAGTACTATAAATATATACTATTTCCGTCCAATAATAAACATTATAATTTGACTTTTATGATCAATTTGATTATTTTTAAAATTAATAATTTTTTTTTAAAAATACATACACGCCTAGAGATTATGATCATAAAATAGTATGAAGAATATACTACTAATATCAAGTTTCGTAATTTAAAAAATATATACAAATATTTTTAGTTATTTATTTTAAAAATGATCAATTCACTAAAGTCGAATTAGGACGTTTATTATGTGACGCTTGTGACATTCCGGATTTTTAAGAATTAATAAATGAGAATTTAATAAATAAAATTCTTATTTTAAGATGTTTAAGTTCGAGTATGTGTATATGTGTTATATATTGTGAAATATGTGAATTAGTGTGAAGACAATTTAAATGTTAATTTAATATTTATTGAAGTAAATAAATATTTTAATTGAATTATTTATTGAGATTATGTGATTAATATGGAGTAATGTAATTAAGTGTATTATATTAATTAAATGATTATTTAATATTTAATTAATATGTAATGATTTTATGTTATAGTTTTAATTTAATTGAGATAATGTAGTGATGTGGTAATTGTTACATGAAGTTATAATTAACGAGTAATTATAATATGACAATTTTATATGATTAATTGATGTTAAACTTTTAATTAATTAAATTAATGTCAAGATTTAATTAATTAAATGATAACATTAAGAATATGTGTTAAATGATCTATTAAAAGAGTTAAAAGAGTTTTAAAACCGTTTTCCCAAACAAGGCCTTACTTTTGTTTTAAACATGTTTTATCCAAACAAGACCTTAACTATTAAAACCTGATTTTAAAATAATATAATTTTGCCAAACAAGCCTTAGGGCTTTTAAATTTCTACTTTTATAACTTATATATTAAATTGATAATTAGTATATGTAATTATATTGGGAGTTACATATTCTATAATTATAAGTGTTATATGTATATTGTATATACACTAAGTTATGTTAGATTTCTAAACCTACGTCTAAACTAAGAACAAAGAGAAGAAGAGAGAATAAGAGGAAGAAGGCTGTCATTAATGGAGAAAAAGAAGAAAGAAGAAAAAAGAAAAAAATAATAATCAAGAAGGCTTACAAGAAGAAAAAGGTAAGAAATTGAAAATTTATAATTTTTGTGCTCTCTTTTGTTAGATCTTTATGAACCAAGCAACTTTTGTTTTGGATCTTTAAAAGAAACTCATGATTTACATGAGTATTGGTATTTTATATGTGTATTAAAGTATTTTTGAAATCAAAAGTTAGATCCAAAGTGAGAAAATCAAGTTTTGTACCAAAAAATTTAAGAAAAAGCTTTCCTTTGTATGCTATATATATATATTTTTATGTTAGATTCGTTGGGTTCATGTGGTAAATGGTTTAAAACATGTTAGCATGCTAGATACATGAGTTAAAGGGAAAAACCCCTTTGGAATCACTCAAATATGTTAAGAAATGAGCAAGTAATGAATTAAATCTTAAACTACCTTAATTGTTGAACACAAGCTACTGATTAGTCACTTCTGTCCATGTTTCCGGGACCAAAACAGAACCAAAATAGATGTTTGATACATGGAAAATGTATTTCGGGAAAGTACGAATTCAACGATACCTATTGGACCTAAATCCGATTTGTAGATTTCATTTTACAAGCGTTTCTGTAAAAGACTCCAAAACTGAAAATGTTTACAAGACATGTAACAGACAATCGGTAGTGGCCTGTTTTTAGGGTGCTAAACTGGACCAAATGGACTGTTTCTTGAGCCTAAAACGTAGCTCGAGAAGTCACGGTTCTAACGATACCAAGTGGGCCCAAATCGAACTTGTAGATTACCGTCTACAAGTGTTTCTGTGGAGGATCCCAACTTTAAACGAAAATTATAGAATAAATAGAAAATAAATATTAGAAATTCATAATAAATTTGTAAAAATTATTTTAAAGCCTAAAAATGGGTTTTTAATAATTTGAAATATATATTCATTAATATTTTAATATTTTTAAATATTAATGATGGTTAATTTATTTAACTATTATATTAAATAAATTACTTAAAATGATTTTAATACTTTAAAAATCATTTGAAATTATATTAAAGTGTAAGGAAATATTTTAAGTTATTTTAATGAATTTAAATATTTTGTGATGAATTTCATTAATAAATTAATATTAATGATAATGGATTTATTTAATAAATATATTAAATAAATTGTGGAAAATTAAATTAAGGTTTTAAAAATCATATAAAAATGATTTAAGGGTTAGAAAAATATTTTAAATTATAAAATATAACTTTTGATATTTTGTCATGAAAATACTAATATTTTAATATTAATGACAGTTATTTGATAATGATTTTAACTGTTTTAAAATCATTTAAATGTGTTATTAAGGTATTAAAAATAATTTGAGATATTATAAATGTGACGCCCCAAAAATAGGTATACAACACCCATTCTGAGTCGCCAAATATATGGTACAGAAAGCAACTACAACTTCAATAATACAATTGTTGTGCAAAATACGATAACACATACTGTGAGTTTAAATACAAATATTGTCTTCTAGACAATATCAACACTCAAATAAGTCCTCATTACAATTATTCATACACTATTTTACAGAAATAGTGAGGACTGCTAAAACATCTTTCTAGAACCATCATTCCATACCCCGACTCGATCCTGCTATGTTCTCACCTCATGAGAAGAAAAATGGAAAAAAAAGGAAAAGGGTGAGCTCAACTAGCCCGGTAAAGAATATTATGACTAAGATAATATACAACAAATTATCATTAGTCTTCAACACGGAAAAATATGATAGAATATAATAGACAACAAATTTTAGATCAATATTCTGCAGCGGAAACAACAATCCATTAGAAGAGTCACGTAGAGAATGAATTCTACTATCTTCTAAGATTTAAAAGTTCATCATCAATATTTTATCCCTGTAACATCAATCAATATACATCTTTAATCAATATTCATCTTTACACTACAGGCCAAAGATATTCATTTGTATCACCAGTTGGTCATGTTCATCTCAACACCTGTTCATCTTTGCACTACGGGCCAAAGATATTCATCAGTTAATCATTCATCTTTGCACTACAAGCCAAAGATATTCAGTAATATCATCATTTAGGACTGAGAATGATGAAAAATATTTTAAAGAAAACGAATCCAGTGAGACAAAAGGACAAATATTAGGGATTTGTATAACAGTTTATCCAAGATCAATAATATTTCATAATAACCAATTGTGAAGTAGAATTCAAAAATAACGATCAAAAAATGGATACAATCAAAGATAGTAACTATAATAGACATCTTGGACAAAAAAAGAAAAATTTTATTTTTTGGTGAATAGTACCGTATTCGTGAATAGTGCCCGTATACGTGAATAGTGCCGTATATGTGAATAGTAACCCCGACACAAAAAGTTCCAAATTTGATTAAAAAGTTCACCAATATTTCGGCATAATGATATTGAAGAAAATAACATCCCTTATCTTAAAATAACGGTACTTCTGATCGGAATATTGGATATAAAGCCGAAGGAAACTTCTACTGAACAGCAACTCTCAAAGTATCAAAATGCTCACAAAAATACGCTCGATAATCTAGAGAGAAAGAAAACTTGTTTCTGGTGTGATTTTCAATTCTAACCTAAGCGTCTATTTATAGGAAAATTCTAGAACGTCAAAGGAGACTAAAATAATAAAATATTATTTTCTTTTATTCCTTCCACGCATGCCTACTTTGTTGAACAAGCCAGCCACCTTTGAACCCAAAAAATAGCAGCCCACATGTGTTAAAACATAAGTGGGTCCCACCCATAAATTAATAAAAATTATTTTTATTTTCCAAAACTTTAATAATTCACAGAAAATATCCAGTTTATCAGAAAAATACGAATTTTATGTCCATTCTGCCTAAAATCGAATTCTCTACAACTTTGTAGCTTTGAGTTTTTCAAAATTCCAAACAGAAAATATCTGAAATCCACAAACGGGTGATTTTTAATACCTCCCTTCTGACAAAATACTGATAAAACACCTCAGCATTAATTCATTCATTTATAACCACATAAATAAATCCATTATTTATATCCACATCAAATAAATATTTTCTTATCATATAAATCAATAATTAATTATTCACAAATAATATTACAGAATCACAATTATGACAACCAGGCCGTTCCCAGGAAAAAGGGGGTTTTCCAATAAGAATTTTTCCTTACTGGCGCGCAATTAGGTGACCAAACCTCTCATTGACAGAACTTTCTAGACATTGCCAATAATGCTATCTAATAATATTATTCAAATAATATGAATTATTGATCTGATAATGGGAAATATTGTGCAGTGATAATTATTGAAACAACAATAATATAAAATATCAACGCAGCAATTATTGAATCAATAAAATAAAATATTGCACAGTAACTACTGTAACAATTATTGAGTAGTGGCTTCTTATGTATGAATCAATAATTCAACAATAATGTGCAATACCGTGTGCTACTGTGCCACCACGCGTATTCATCAGTATTTTAATCACCGGAATAATCCAACGGTGTTAATTGGTAATAACTACGCCGTTATTTATAAAAACTCATACTTTGTCATTTTCTTCATCAAGCGACGTTTATTACATTATGAGTCCCACGAATGGGCTGATACTACAAATGTCATTATGAATATTTCCCAACAAAAAAGAATATTCCACGACTAAAAAGAATATTTCCGAGCAAAAATAAATATTTTATAACCACTTGCTTATTTTGTAAAATTTTCACATTTCACCCATAACAAAAGCATTATATCAAATTAACACCTTATTAATTTAGAATAATGAATAGAGAAAATTCAATTTTATTTATAATAAGTTGGGGTCTTACAACTTCCCTCCTTATAAAATTTAGTCCTCGAAATTGGCGTGCGATACTGGTGTTTTGAGCGGTGAGGTACCTCGCTTTCATTTCTGATTCCAACTCCCAAGTCATTTCTTTAATAGCATGGTTCCTCCACAAAACCTTAACTTGTGGTATAACCTTGGTACGTGGGACATCTTTCTTCCTATCCAAGATCTTAACAGTACCTCCTCGTGACGTTAAATCTTGACTATCTCGTCAGTTCTAACTCAATAATGTGGTTTGGGTCTTTCACATATTCTGAAGCATAGATATGTGAAAAACATTGTGAACACGAGATATACTTGGAGGTAATGCGAGTCTATAGGCCACATTTCCTATTTGGTCAAGAATCTCAAATGGACCAACAAATCGTGGATTGAGCTTTTCTCTCTTCCCAAATCTTGTAACTCCCTTCCATGGAGCAATACGTAATAGTACATGATCTCCAATATTAAATTCCACGTCCTTTCGATGAAGATCAGCATAACTCTTTTGTCGATCTTGTGAGGTTTGAATACGTTGTCGAATCATTTAGATCTTTTCTGTAGTCACGCGTACTAATTCTGGTCCCAACAACGTTACTTCTCCCACCTCGTCCCAGCATACTAGAGAACGACACTTTCGTCCATACAACGCCTCAAATGGAGCCATGCCTATACTTGCTTGATAACTGTTGTTATAGGCAGTCTTTGGAATATCCTCAGTTTTAATCTTCAGCTGATGATATCCAGAACGAAGATCAATCTTTGAAAAGAATTGTGCTCCTTGCAACTGGTCGAACAGGTCATCAATGCGAGGTAGCGGATACCTATTCTTGATGGTGACATGGTTCAATTCTCGGTAGTCAATATAAAGTCGCATACTCTCGTCTTTCTTTCTTACGAATAAAACAGGAGCACCCCAATGAGATGTACTACAACGAATGAAACCGATGTCTAATAACTCCTGTAGTTGGACTTTTAACTCCTGAATTTTAATAGGAGCCATTCGATATGGGGTTTTAGAAATGGGTTTTGTACCCGGTTCAAGGTCAATAAAGAATTCAACATCACGTTACGGGTAGGCCGGAAGTTCTTGAGGAAATACATCAGGAAATTCTCTAACAACATCAATATTATCCAAATCTGACTTGTCTCTGTTCAAATCCATAACATGGGCTAAGAAAGCTTGGCATCCGTTTTTCAATAAACGAATAGCTTTGTGGCTTGATATGATAGTGACTGATTTTAGTGGTTTAGTTGTTTGAATTCGTATAACAGGTTGGTTAGGAATATGAAAACTAACAACCTTACGAAAACAATCAATTTTGGCATGATGAGTGGTTAACCAATCAATTCCTAAAATCACATCAAAAGAAAGTATCTTTAAAGAGATAAGATCAACAGGTAATGTGATAGTGCCAACTTGGATCAAGCAAGATTTATAAACTGTAGATGTAACGAAGGTCTCACCCAACGGAGTTTCAACAGATAAGTTAAAGTTCAATTTCTCCGGAGTCAAGTTTAAACGTTGAGCACAAGCAGGAGAGATAAAAGAATGGGTAGAACCGGTATCTAGTAAGGTATAGACTTCGCAAGAATTCAAGAATAGTTTACCCGTGATCACCTCGTTCGGGTTCCTCACGTTTTGGCCAGTCACGAAAAACACTCTTCTAGGAACCGCTGATTTCGACTTATTCGGGACAACCCTTGGAATCACCATCCCTGCTGAACTTGGTTTTGCTACAGAACAATCCCGAGCTATATGACCTTCCTTTCCACAGTTATAACATACCTTGGATTGTTATGGACAGTTTGGGCTGATATTTCCCTCTTTCCCGCATTTGTAACATCTAACTTGCGGTCGTTCTCCTCCCCTAGAATTTGTTGTTGGTGCTGGTTCTGCTGCTGATGTCTTCCCGTCATTGTTGAATCTCCTCTTTTTGAAATTTCCACTAGACTCACCTCTTCCATTATCATGGCCACGATTACCACCCGAGTGGTTACCACCTTTGTCCGTATTTTTCTCTCCTCGCTGGTTATCATCGCTCTAATGACTACTGTCACTGGTATGACCCTGGTTGTGGTCCCTTGGTTGAGTATACTCATTATCTTGTTCTAATAATTGAGCCCTGTTGACAACATCTGAATACAGAGAAAATTTGTGAGAGATAAGATATTGACGAATCTTGGGTTTTAGACCTCTCAGAAACATCCGCATTATATGTTCCTCATTCTCTACCAAATGAGGTGCAAACCTGGATAACTCCGCGAACTTAGCCTCGTACTGAGACACCGTCATGTTGTTCTGTTCCAGTCTAATAAACTCTACCTCCTTCATATGATGAATACTTTCAGGAAAGTACTTGTCATTGAACAATTTCTGAAATCATTCCCAAGACATGTTGAGTCTGGTGGTTGGTTGGGTATGCTTCATGATTCCCACCGATGTCTGCCTCTCCACGGAACATAAAGGTGGCGAATGGAACCTTCAGTTCCTCCGTGCATTCCAAGACATCGAATATCTTGGTAATTTGCTTGACCCATGTTTCCGCCTTTAATCGGATCGGGTTTTCCCAAAATCTGTGGTCCCAACTCCTTGAACTACTTGGTTTGTGACGAATGCCAGCGCGCTACCATCATTTCCACCTGTATTTTGTACACGAGTCTCCCTCGTCTGATTTTGCATGAACTGCAAAAAGCTCCTAAACATTCCATCATTCATCGTTTGCTTGGTAGTGTTGTTTACACGAAGAATATTTCCATCCTATTGCACGTTCTCCTGGTTTGTGACTAAAGGTTTTTCCACAGTCTCATACACTTCATTGTTAACGTTCTCAGCAGCCATTCTTAAATACTGCCATAAAACAAGGGTTAATTAAACAAATTAACATATCACATAATATTCCTATATTATGACCGACCAACAAATAAGCTTAGATAAGATACACTAGCGAAGGATTTACTCATCTCCCCTCTTAGTTCTATTTCCCGATCTCATGAGACCATATCCCTAAGCTCGATACCAACTGTGGCGCCCCAAAATAGGTATACAACACCCATTATGAGTGCGCCAAATACATGGTACGAAAGCAACTACAACTTCAATAATACAATTGTGCGTGCAAAATACGACAACACATACATGTGAGTTTAAATACAAATATTGTCTTCTAGACAATATCAACACTCAAATAAGTCTTCATTACAATTATTCATACACTATTTTACGTAAATAGTGAGGATCTAAAAAAACATCTTTCTAGAACCATCATTCCATACCCCGACTCGATCCTGCTATGTTCTCACCTCATGAGAAGAAAAAATGGAACAAAAAAGGAAAAGGGTGAGCTCAACTAGCCCAGTAAAGAATATTATGACTAAGATAATATACAACAAATTATCATTAGTCTTCAACAGGGAAAAATTTGATAGAATATAATAGACAACAAATTTTAGATCAATATTCTGCAGCGGAAACAACAATCCATTAGAAGAGTCACGTAGAGAATGAATTCTACTATCTTCTAAGATTTAAAAGTTCATCATCAATATTTTATCCCTGTAACATCAATCAATATACATCTTTAATCAATATTCATCTTTGCACTACAGGCCAAAGATATTCATTTGTATCACCAGTTGGTCATGTTCATCTCAACACCTGTTCATCTTTGCACTACGGGCCAAAGATATTCATCAGTTAATCATTCATCTTTGCACTACAAGCCAAAGATATTCAGTAATATCATCATTTAGGACTGAGGATGATGAAAAATATTTTAAAGAAAAGCGAATCCAATGAGATGGAAAGGATAAATATTAGGGATTCGTATAACAGTTTATCCAAGATCAATAATACTTCATAATAACCAATTGTGAAGCAGAATTCAAAAATAACGATCAAAACATGGATACAATCAAAGATAGTAACCATAATAGATATCTTGGACAAAAAAGGAAAAAAATTATTTTTTGGTGAATAGTACCGTATTCGTGAATAGTGCCGTATACGTGAATAGTGCCATATACGTGAATAGTGACCCCGACACAAAAAATTCCAAATTTGATTAAAAAGTTCACCAATATTTCGGCATAATGATATTAAAGAAAATAACATCCCTTACCTTAAAATAACGGTACTTCTGATCGAAATATCGGATATAAAGACGAAGGAAACTTCTACCGAACAGCAACTCTCAAAGTATCAAAATGCTCACAAAAATACGCTCGATAATCTAGAGAGAAAGAAAACTTGTTTCTGGTGTGATTTTCAATTCTAACCTAAGCGTCTATTTATAGGAAAATGCCAGAACGCCAAAGGAGACTAAAATAATAAAATATTATTTTCTTTTATTCCTTCCACGCATTCCTACTTGGTTAAACAAGCCAGCCACCTTTGAACCCAAAAAAATAACAGCCCACATGTGTTAAAACACAAGTGGGTCCCACCCATAAATTAATAAAAATTATTTTTATTTTCCGAAACGTCAATAATTCACAGAAAATAGTCCGTTTATCATAAAAATACGAATTTTATGTCCATTCTGCCTGAAATCAAATTCTCTACAACTTTGTAGCTTTGAGTTTTTCAAAATTCCAAACAGAAAATATCTGAAATCCACAAACGGGTGATTTTTAATACCTCCCTTCTGACAAAATACTGATAAAACACCTCAGCATTAATTCATTCATTTATAACCACATAAATAAATCCATCATTTATATTCACATCAAATAAATATTTTCTTATCATATAAATCAATAATTAATTATTCACAAATAATATTACGTAATCATAATTATGACAACCAGCCGTTCCTCAGAAAGAGGGGCTTTCCAATAAGGATTTCTCCTCATCAAGCGCCGCAATTATTAGGTGACCAAACCTCTCCTTGATAGAACTTTCTAGACATTGCCAATAATGCTATCTAATAATATTATTCAAATAATATGAATTATTGATCTGATAATGGGAAATACTATGCAGTGATAATTATTGAAACAACAATAATATAAAATATCAACCCATCAATTATTGAATCAATAAAATAAAATATTGCACAGTAACTACTGTAACAATTATTGAGTAGTACCTTCTTACGTACGAATCAATACTTTAACAATACTGTGCAATACCGTGTGCTACTGTGCCACCACGCGTATTACTGTATTTTAACCACTAGGTAATCCAACAGTATTAACGGTAACAATTACGCCGTTATTTATAAAAACTCATACTTTGTCATTTTTTTCATCCGACAGTTATTCTGTTATGAGCCCCACGAATGGCTGTGCCGTCGTACGAATATTTCCCGACAAAAAGAATATTCCACGACCAAAAGAATATTCCCCGACAAAAATGAATATTTTATAACCACTTGCTTATTTTATAAAATTTTCATATTTCACCCATAACCAAAGCATTATATCAAATTAACAACTTATTAATTTAGAATAATGAATAGAGAAAATTCAATTTTATTTATAATAAGTTGGGGTATTACAATAAATGATTTATAATATTATGTCATGATTTTCATTAATATTTGATGTTAAATAAATATTAATGATAAAGGAATATTGTGGTATTTAAATCATTTAAATATGATATTAATGATTAAAAAAATCATGATAAATGATAATAATTATCTCGAAAATTTATTATAAGTTATTGAAAAATATTTTGACTGAAAATGAAATTATCTAAGGTAACTATAAAGCATTTAGGCAAAGTCTTATGGAAATTAGACTTATGAATTATCTGACTAGACCGTGGGGATGTCAGAAATTGTCTTTAATTCAACTCTGTAATTTGAAATAGTTTGACTTGATACCAAATTATAGGTATTTTATAGACTGATAGGATTATGTGGTAATTTATTAGGTTATATTATAACTATATTTAACAAAGATTATATCTTGTGATGATATTATTCTAATATTTAGAGATCGATATTATCTATATTAGGTCTTCGAATGAAAGCGATATAGGTCATGTAATGAATCAACTGAGACAGAGCCAAGTTCTCTAACTTCGACCTCGAGTTGATATTTTTGAAATATGCTTGGGGTTAATCATTACTGATTATACCATGTATATGAATTATTGATTCGCATTCTGTGCACATTGCATGTATTCATCAGGTATGAAAAACTGATCACCTTCATTACCATTTGGTCCAGTTGATTTATTCATGTTCATTATTCATTCAGCTATGAAAATTTATTCATGCTCTTTCACAATGTTTATATTGTAGAAAGTTAGTCAGCTTATTGTTTAATTCTTTTAATCATGATATATCCTTAATTGAACTTATACATGCTGGGAAAAATTGTTGCTCACCCTTGCTATATCATGATAAACATTGCAGATTAGGACGAATACGTCGGATACGGAAAAAGTCAAAGACAAGTCAGCTTTGGATTATATGTGTAGCTAAATTTGTAACAATAATGTATGATAATAACTTTGTATGTCTGATAGTATATTGATTTAGGTATTATGTTAAGGTTTTCGACCTTGGGGATAGTGTGTAATGTTTAATGTATAAACAGTTTATGTTTATATCTTTCGTAATAGACATAGAAATAGTACACCGGATTCGTGGTGATTTGGGACCCGAATCTGGGGTTGTTACAGTTGGTATCAAAGCTGATAGGTTATACACCTTAGGGAAGAGTACCTTAGCCTATGACCTTAGGTTAAAAGAATAAGAAGTTAAGTTTAAGTTACATATAATAAAAAGGTGATTCTTTTCACATACATAGATGTATAAGATGAGTTTAATTAGTCATAGAAATGTTATAAGAAGAATATTAGAATAGCAATGGATAAAACTCGAATAAAATATTGAGTAACATGAATTATATTAAATTCTTAAAGGAAGAGTTAATAAATAAACAAGAAGATTCAAAAAAGAATCTTGAAGAGATATGTAGATAAGAATCAGGAGTTTCCTACCTCCAATAGCCAAGATAATGAATAATGATGAATAGAAAAAGTCTATATGATTAAAAGTATAAATGAATTCGTAAATGATGAAAAAATGAAAGAAAGAGGATCGTAAAACAAAACGATCACAAGTTAAGAAAAGAATTTTAAGGGAGATGATTATAGAATAAGATCACGACGTGATCTGTTATAAAAAGAGAGATGGTCTGTAATGTTTGAATAATTATAGCTTGATGCTATGAAGATATTGTACTATAAAATAGTACGAGATAACTCACGAGGAGTTATAGATGACGAGGTACGAAAAATTTGTATCGAACAAATAGCAAGTTATAAGCAAGATAGAGTTAGGTGGGATTTCAATTGAGGACTCATGTGATGGCTGAGTTGTACAAACCTTTGTATGGGCGAGGGTTTTGTGCTAGCACTCAGTTTTTCACATTGATAATCATTGGAATGCTGGTGTCGCACTATCAATGTATATGTGGCGAAAATGTGATTCTTTTCTCATGTGTATATTTGATAGTTAGAAACTATTAAGATTAGTTAGATATTATTAAGATTAGGTACGGTTCTTAAAACTAATGCATATGGTAAGTTCGTGACTCATAATAATATGGTATATTTTGAACCCCTCAGCGAATGGACGCCTATGGTCTGACTAGGATAATTTCTTAAACTCATATTATTGTGACAAATCCTGAACTTCCAATTTGTAGTAAGTTTGATGAACTATAGTGGGGGGTTTAGGAAGATTGTAAGTTGAAATACAAGAATACTTAGTATAAGAGCATTGATGGTGCTAGAAATAAAAGAAGTAGTCAGTAATGAGGTAATGGAGTAAAAATTGAAATTGATGGAGAAAATTAGGTATTCAAAATCTTCTAGCTTTGCTAGATTTTCGAAATTTATTGAATTCGTGCTGATGTTTGCTCTTCTATTTTCTTGAAAAACAATGGATTAAATGATGGAACCAATGAGTTTTAAAAATAATACCGTTATTCGTATGTCTATGCTAATTGTTTCGGCTAGACAAAAATGATTTAAAAATATCAAAATATATTTTGTTTTTTTTAACGTTGTCATTAAGGCATCACTAAATATGATGCTGATTTGACAAATGAGGAAGTCATCAATGCAATTAAACTTGGTGTTGGATATGATCATAAGATTGTCAACCCACTTTGGTATAATGTATCATGACAAAGTCATATAATGACTGAATCCTCAACGTACTATCGAGATAGTATGGTATCATTTCATCATAAAAGGATTTTTGGTTTTCTTTACACTAAGAAAGATATGCCATATGAATTGGATAAAATTAGTTTGATTGATGTCCGAATTTTGCTAGAAGTCTATGCTACTTGATTCAGCTAGACAAATATTGAAAGATGTTTATGGAATTCGAGCGTTTTTGGTCAAACTATACCAAACCAAATTGTTTTGGTGCGGATTCAGATGTAAGAAGCTGAGGTAAACAACCCTATAAAAGGGGACATGTTATCGGAGACAATAGTTCCAAATGTAACACATATAGTCGTTACGATGTGCTACATTTGGGCTCGACGTAGGGGTACGATAGGCTGGCCACCTAGAGTACCGATTCGGTTTATAGTGTGAAGTACCGGGGGTGAAGCACTATTAAACCTAGAAAGAAGTTCAAGGTCTTGCGACCACTCAGCATTATTAGAATCTTTTAAATTTCTGAGTTATTTATATCGCTTCCCAATTATTGAGCGATTATGGAAGATTCTTATTATTCTGATGGAGAATGTAGCGAGAAGAATAGCCCTTTGAAAGAAGTAGTTGTAGAACGCTTTAATCCAGTGAATAGAGATTAACGTAAAATCTATTTTGGTAGATTGAATGAATGAAGATTAATAAATAAAATTTCGAGGACGAAATTCTTAGAAGAAAGGGTGAATGTAATATCCCGAGTGTTTATGATAACGATCCTTAGAAAAGGAAATGAATGGGTTAAAGAATATATAATATTTGATATATGACTGTGTTTAATTAAAGGTTATGTAATAAAACCTAAAAGTTGTTGAAGAAATGAATAAAGTATATATATATATATATATATATATATATATATATATATATATATATATATATATATATATATATATATATATAAAAACTTTTTGCTAAGTTAACGTGTTGAAGTTATTCACGATAATTGTGAAAGAGATTTTGTAAAAACCGAGTAAGGGAGGTTTCGTTGATTTCGAGGATGGAATCCTTATAAGGAGGAAAGGATGTGACATCCCGGATTTTTAAGAATTAATAAATGAGAATTTAATAAATAAAATTCTTATTTTAAGATGTTTAAGTACGAGTATGTGTATATGTGTTATATATTGTGAAATATGTGAATTAGTGTGAAGACAATTTAAATGTTAATTTAATATTTATTGAAGTAAATAAATATTTTAATTGAATTATTTATTGAGATTATGTGATTAATATGGAGTAATGTAATTAAGTGTATTATATTAATTAAATGATTATTTAATATTTAATTAATATGTAATGATTTTATGTTATAGTTTTAATTTACTTGAGATAATGTAGTGATGTGGTAATTGTTACATGAAGTTATAATTAACGAGTAATTATAATGTGACAATTTTATATGATTAATTGATGTTAAACTTTTAATTAATTAAATTAATGTCAAGATTTAATTAATTAAAGGATAACATTAAGAATATGTGTTAAAGGATCTATTAAAACAGTTTTTAAAACCGTTTTCCCAAACAAGGCCTTACTTTTGTTTTAAACATGTTTTATCCAAACAAGACCTTAACTATTAAAACCTGATTTTAAAATAATATGGTTTTGCCAAACAAGCCTTAGGGCTTTTAAATTTCTACTTTTGTAACTTATATATTAAATTGATAATTAGTATATGTAATTATATTGAGAGTTACATATTCTATAATTATAAGTGTTGTATGTATATTGTATATACACTAAGTTATGTTAGATTTCTAAACCTATGTCTAAACTAAAAACAAAGAGAAGAAGAGAGAATAAGAGGAAGAAGGCTGCCATTAATGGAGAAAAAGAAGAAAGGAGAAAAAAAAATCAAGAAGGTTTGCAAGAAGAAAAAGGTAAGAAATTGAAAATTTATAATTTTTGTGCTCTCTTTTGTTAGATTTTTATGAACCAAGCAACTTTTGTTTTGGATCTTTAAAAAAAAAACTCATGATTTACATGAGTATTGGTATTTTATATGTGTATTAAAGTATTTTTGAAATCAAAAGTTAGATCCAAAGTGAGAAAATCAAGTTTTGTACCAAAAGATTTAAGAAAAAGCTTTCCTTTGTATGCTATATATTTTTTTATGTTAGATTCGTTGGGTTCATGTGGTAAATAGTTTAAAATATATTATCATGCTAGATACATGAGTTAAGGGAAAAACCCCTTTGTAATCACTCAAATATGTTAAGAAATGAGCAAGTAATGAATTAAATCCCAAACTACCTTAACTGTTGAACACAAGCTACTAATTAGTCACTTCTGTCCATTTTTCCGGGACCAAAATAGAACCAAAATAGATGTTTGATATATGGAAACTATATTTCGGGAAAGTACGAATCCAACGACACCTATTGGACCTAAATTCGATTTGTAGATTTCGTTTTACAAGCGTTTCTGTAAAAGACTCCAAAACTGAAAATGTTTACAAGGCATGTGACGGACAATCGATAGTGGCCTGTTTTCAGGGTGCTATACTGGACCAAATGGACTGTTTCTTGAGTCTAAAACGTAGCTCGGGAAGTCACGGTTCTAACAATATCAAGTGGGCCCAAATCGAACAGGTAGATTACCGTCTACAAGTGTTTCTGTGGAAGATCCCAACTTTAGATGAAAATTATAGAATAAATAGAAAATAAATATTAGAAATTCATAATAAATTTGTAAAAATTATTTTAAAGCCTAAAAATGGGTTTTTAATAATTTGGAATATATATTCATTAATATTTTAATATTTTTAAATATTAATGATAGTTAATTTATTTAATTATTATATTAAATAAATTACTTAAAAATGATTTTAATACTTTAAAAATCATTTGAAATTATATTAAAGTGTAAGGAAATATTTTAAGTTATTTTTAATGAATTTTAATATCTTGTGATGAATTTCATTAATAAATTAATATTAATGATAATGGATTTATTTAATAAATATATTAAATAAATTATGGAAAATTAAATTAATGTTTTAAAAATTATATAAAAATGATTTAAGGGTTAGAAAAATATTTTAAGTTATAAAATATAACTTTTAATATTTTGTCATGAAAATACTAATATTTTAATATTAATGGCGATTATTTGATAATGATTTTAACATTTTTAAAATCATTTAAATGTGTTATTAAGGTATTAAAAATAATTTGAGATATTATAAATAATTTATAATATTATGTCATGATTATTAATATTTGATATTAAATAAATATTAATGATAAAGGAATATTGTGGTATTTAAATCATTTAAATATGATATTAATGATTAAAAAAATCATGATAAATGATAATAATTATCTGAAAAATTATTATAAGTCATTGAAAAATATTTTGGCTGAAAATAAAATTATCTAAGGTAACTGTAAAGCATTTAGGCAAAGTCTTATGAAAATTAGACTCATAAATTATCCGACTAGACCGCGGAGATGTCAAAAATTATACCGAATTCAACTCAGATTGAAATAGTTTGACTTGATACCAAATTATAGGTATTTTATAGACTGATAGGATTATGTAGTAATTTGTTAGGTTATATTATAACTATATTTAACAGTACTATACTGTGATGATATTATTCTAATATTTAGATATCGATATTATCTATATTAGGTCTTCAGACAAAGCGATATAGGTTGCGTAACGGTAATCAACGGTACATGCAAGTTCTCTGACCTCGAGTTGATATTTTTGAAATATGCTTGGGGTTAATCATTACTGATTATACCATGTATATGAATTATTGATTCGCATTCTATGCACATTGCATGTATTCATCAGGTATGAAAAACTGATCACCTTCATTACCATTTGGTCCAGTTGATTTATTCATGTTCATTATTCATTCAGCTATGAAAATTTATTCATGCTCTTTCACAATGTTTATATTGTAGAAAGTTAGTCAGCTTATTGTTCAATTCTTTTAATCATGATATATCCTTAATTGAACTTATACTTGCTGGGAAAAATTGTTGCTCACCCTTACTATATCATGATAAACATTGCAGATTAGGACGAATACGTCGGATACAGGAAAAGTCAAAGACAAGTCAGCTTTAGATTATATGTGTAGCTAAATTTGTAACAATAATGTATGATAATAACTTTGTATGTCTGATAGGATATTGATTTAGGTATTATGTGAAGGTTTTCGACCTTGGGGATAGTGTATAATGTTTAATGTATAAACAGTTTATGTTTATATCTTTCGTAATAGACATAGAAATAATACACCGGATTCGTGGTGATTTGGGACCCGAATCTGGGGTTGTTACAACGCCCCCAAAATAGGTCCACACAACCCATTCCGAGTCGCCAAATACATGGTACATAATCTAAATAAAAACTTCATTTATACAATTATCGTGCAAAATGTGACAACACATAAGCTGAGAGTTTCAATACAAATATTGTCTTGTAGACAATATCCAAACTCAAATAAAGTCCTCATTACAATTATTGTCACACTATTTTACAAAATAGTGAGGACTACTATAATAACCATATTGGACCATTACTCCACTCCCCGACTAGTCCCAGCTACATTCTCGCCTCTTGAGAAGAACAATTAAACCAAAAGGAAAAGGGTGCGCTCAACTAGTCCAGTAAAGAATATTATGACTAAGATAATGTAGAGCAAATTATCCTTATTCCTCAACAGGGAAAATTCTGATAGAATACAATAGACAACAAGTTTTAGATCAACAACTGCAGCGAGAGTAACAATTCATTAGAGGAGTCAAGTAGAACATGATGTCTTAAAAGTCCATTATCAATATTTTATCCTTGTAACACCAATCAATAATTATTTCCAATCAATGAATTATCAATGCACTACGGGCCAAATATAATCGTTTGTATCACCAGTGGTCATGATCATGCCAAACATCTGTCCATCTATGCACTACGGGCCAAAGATGACTTTGACCACAACCTTTATCTATAACATCAAAGGTCATGATTATACCAATACACAATTCTTGGTCATAATCATACCAATCAACAGTCTATCTTTGCACTACGGGCCAAAGATGATTTTTAGCATAATATAAGCATGAGGATGATGACAATGATATAAAGAATGATATTCATGTATCCAAAATAATTTGGACAAAAAAGAAAATTAAATTCCATCATGAATAGTACTCATAAATAGTACCCATGAATAATATCGTATTAATAGTACCCCGAATGAATAGTACCCTGACATGAAAAGATTAAAATTTTAATAAGAGATTTAGACCAATATTCTAGTGAAATGATATTAGATGAAGCACAAACTTCAAGGAATTTTTAATCATTTCAGGAATTATAGAAGCAATAATAAGTTTATATTTAGGAATATGAAATGAAATAATATAAGAAACTGCAAATAGATTTTACTTCGATAAATGCGGTAAATCCGCGTGAGATGGATCATTTCCACAACTTAATAAAGAATGAATACGAAATGTTATTCACCAAGCATGCGGTAGTCCGCGTAGACATGCTATTTTCACAGATTAATAAGGAATAAATACGAAGGGTTATTCACCACGCATGCGGTAGTCCGCGTAGACATGTTATTCCCACAGATTAATAAGGAATAAAATGACAACCCTTACGAGTATTGAAAGTAAATAACATCCTTTACGAATAGGAAAGAAATAATACTTCTTAACTTAGTAGGAGATTGGATACAACAATAGTGTAGTAGCAGAATACTCTTCTTCTTTCTCTCTTTATAGTTTCTATCTCTATAACTTGTGATTGTAGCTTTGCTCTTCAAAAATGGTAGGAATTAATGAATGGATGGAGGAGTATTTATAGGGTAAGAAAAGGTGGCAAATTGCAAGGTTAATTATACTTTAGTACCTTCATCTTTGCCTCTATTTTTAATTTAGTCCTTCAAGTATTATCAATCTTGCATAACCTCCCTAATAGTACTTGCATGTGAACCAATAGTTCTTTGCATTGAACCAATAGTAATTAATTTCTTATTTATCTGATTAATTGCTCGTTTGGTCAATTTAACATCAAAAAATAAACTACTATCGAAATAAATATCAATTTCCACCAAAATTAATATTCCCAATATAATGGAAATATTTTTATCAATAATTATTCATCATTAATATTATAATTTACAATATTGACAACTAGATCGTTCTCAGAAAAGAGGTGGCTTTTCAATAAGAATTTCTCCTTATTGGCGCGCAATTAAATAACCTAACCCCTTTCCTTGACAGAACTTTATAGACATTGTCAATAATGCAAATAATAATATGAATAACTTTGTCGTCTCAATTATTGATTTAATTATATAAAATATTGTGCAGATGACACTGTGATAATACTATAATCAATAATATGAGATACTATGCAGCAACTACTATGACAGTTATTGAATAAAACTGAGTGACTTCTTACATAAGCATCATTATCAGAGATACGTACTGTGCAATATCGTGGGCTACTGTACAGCAATGCGCATTACTGTACTTTTATCATCGGTTATTTCAACAGTTTAACGGTAAAAGTCTTGCCATTATTTTATAAAAAGGTTATTTTTTTTGCTTTCTATATCCGACAGTTATTCCATTGTGGGATCCACCAATGATTGCGCCGTCATACGAATATTCCCCGATAAAAAGAATATTCTCCAACCAAACGAATATTTTATGACAATTTGCTTACTTTGAAAAATTTACACATATCACCCATAACTATAGCACTATATCAAATCAACACCTTATTATTCAAAATAATATTTAGAAAAAAAATAAATTTTTATTCATAAAAAGTTGGGGTCTTACATATTATATGATAGAGGAGTATACAATTATATATATATATATATATATATATATATATATATATATATATAATACTTACGGTCACTTAGAAGAGATAATCGATAAATGCTTTATCATTTATTTGCTAGTTAATCAACTTTTGACGTGGCAAAATAAGTTTTAAGTTTAAAAGTACAAATATATATATATATATATATATATATATATATATATATATATATATATATATATATATATAAATGAAAATGACCATAACACGTACTTGTTACAGATCCTTCTAGGGCATATACTATCTCTACCATTCATTTTAAACACCGAAGAACGAGATTAAAAAAGCCAAAACTATCGTCCGTTACTAATAGTAGCGAACGGTTAAAAAAGCACAATCCATCCGCTATTAATAGTAGTGGACACTAATAAGAATTCTTCATCCCTTCCACGCGAGTAAGAGTTTGGCTTTATTAACTAGGGTTTAGGATTTAGTAACCCGAGTTAAGGATTTATAAACAAGAGTTTAGGATTTATTAACCCATTTATTAACCAGAGTTTAGGATTTTTTTTAACCTTATTAACCCCTAGTTAATAAATCCTAATTCCTACCCTAAAAAACCCTAGTTAATAAAACCTTCCTAGTTTATAAACTCTAACTCTACATCCTAGTTAATAATTCCTTAATCCTAGTTTATAAATTTAAATCCTATTTAATAAACCCCAAACTCAAGTTAATAAAACCAAACCCTTGCTCATGTGGATGTTGATTAGTGTCCATTACTATTAGTAATAGATTGATTGTGTGTTTTTAACCGTCCGCTACTTTTAGTACCAGACGATTGGTTTAACGTTTTTAATCTCGTTCGTTGATATTTAAAATGGATGGTAGAGATGATCCATAGCACGTACGAGATTAAAAAAGTCAAAATTGTCGTTCACTACTAATAGCACCGCACGGTTAAAAAAACACAATCCATAAGCTACCGCTATTAATAGTAGCAGACACTAACAAGAACTTTTCATTCCTTTAGCGTGAGTAAATGTTTGGCTTTATTAACTAAGGTTTAGGGTTTATTAAGTGAGGTTTAGATTTTTTAACATGGTTTAGGGTTTATTAATCCCTTTATTAACCAAGGTTTAGGTTTTATTAACCTTATTAATTAACCCCTGACTAATAAATCTTAAATCTTGATTAATAAACCCTAAATTTTAGTTAATAAACTCTTAACCATATTTCAATACAAGAAAAAGTCTTAATTCCGATGGAATTAGGTTCGACAAAATGTATTCCATCGAACATAAGTTATTTTCGATGAAATAATCTGTCGAACATAATTCTATCAGAACTAATTTATTTCTGAGAGAAATTCGTCGAAATTATAAGGTCTCATCTGGCGCCAAGTTTCCCGCCAGCACAAAACTTCAGTTCGAGGAAACTATGGTTATTTCTTAGGGACTTTTCGTCGAGGATAACCTATTTCCGAGGGACTTATTTCCAACGGACATTTCGTCGGAAATAGCTTATAAAACCTAATCAGACTCGTCTTATTCAGGCGCCTCTCATATCCTCATATTCTCATCAGCTCCTCTCTCTCTCTCTCTCTCTCATCTCACTCTCTCAGGCCTCAGCTTACTCTCTCCTCTCTCACTCTCATCTCCAGCGCCCACCTGCCACCCACCACCACCTCCAGCTGTCGACCAACCACCACCACCTCCAACTGCCGACCATTAACCACCGGTAACACCATCTCAGTTCTCTCTCTTCCTCTCACCCCTGCCCCACCACTAACCAACCACCCACATCCCGCCACCAACCCACCACCACCGAGGAAAGCTCCACCAGTATCCACACGTACACCGACCAGTACTGCGACATATTTCTTCCTCTATTTTCAACATTTTATTAGCTCCAAAAGAAGGTATAAGTTCAAATATTGTTTTAATTTGATGATGATATACACAATCAATAGATTGAATAATTTTTATATTGTATGTATATATTGATTTGAGGCTGAAAATTGGTAGAGTTTTTGATTTGGTATTGGTTTAGTTTGTTATTGTCAATTGAAATTGGAAATTGGTAATGTTTAAATTCCTTAATTGGTTACTGTGTGTGCATCAATTAGGCTTTGTCAATTTGATTTGAGGCTGAAAATTGGTAGGGCTAAAAATTTGTTATATATTTGACTGAAAATTGGATTTGAGGCTGAAAATTGGTATATATTTGAAAAGTGTAATTCATTTTGATTGAGAATGAATAATTATGCAGTATATATTGTTTGCATTCTTTATGTATTTTAATTAGTTTCCAATCTTGAATTTAACTGATTTTAGGACTGTTTTTAATTTTGATATATTTGCTATTTCTGACGAAATTTCTGACAAAAATTTTGTCAGAATTATTCATTTTCAAGATTAGTGGGCCCTGCATGTATTGTATTAGTAATTAGTTTCCCAATATTAAAATATAAACTAAGTAGCATTTACTTAGTTTCTTAATACTAAAATAAAATAAAATAAATTTAATTTAATTTAGTTTATTAAATAAAATAAATTTTAAAAATTAGATAATATAATATAATACAAAATAAAGTAAAATAATAATACCGAGGAACGAACCTCGGTATCTTTGTTCGTCTGCTTACAGCGATTACCACTTTACAAGATGTCATTTGGATGTCGCTTCCCAAAGAGTAGTGTTAATATATTGCTAATATTTCTATCAGTTATTGCAAAACACAATTCACATAACACATATTGTTATACTTTTTCTGTAGTATACTAGACCCAGTGGCTAAGCACACCCTACACGCGATCTGTTTGACGCATCTCCCGAGAGGTGCATGCAGTTCGATCGATATCTTGTGATGCGATGCCACTTTTATGCAGACCGTCTTGCAGGAGTTCCACGTAAGTTAAGCATGTTATATTAATTACTACATAGTTGTATTAGGATGACGAAATCAATTGTTCCTAATTTTAAAATAACTTTTACTATAGGTTTATTATAGATTTTACCCGAAAATCTCTCAATCAGCTGGCGACGATGTGATTGAGTATTATGTCGCTGTGAATTACTCTCGGATGGTCAGATGAGATGCAATGAGGGCGGCGGCGGTCATTTGAGAGACGATGTGGGACCACTATCAAAGATCATCAACCCCGTATAGTCTCTGATTTAGCCTGGGAGGCTATGTGTGCGCACTGAGAGGCTGATAACTTCAAGAAAAAGTCTGAGCAGGCGAAGAAGAACCGTGGTCAGCTCTGGATAGTACACACCACTGGTTCTCAGTTGTTTGAGGAGGTGAAGACGATAAGTGCGTTGTATTTAGTTATTTAGTTATCAAGTTCTCTCACAAATACTTAATACTTGTTTTATGAATGTTTTTATTAGGCATTGGGGAGGAACTTGGGCCGAGATCCTACCATTTTAGAGTTTTGGAATTGAGCCCACACACCTAAGGCCGAGCGTGCTTTGTCTTAGGAAGCTTTAGCTATACGGGTAAAACTCATCTTACTATTTAGCTTTTAGTAATATTCAATCGTAAATAAAATGATATAATTAACATACGTATACAAAATACATTATAGGACCGATTTCAGAGACTTCGGGGCGAGCGTATAGCTGAGCTGAAGGCTATTAGGAGGGGTTCTGAGCCGTTAGATTCCGTCACCCCTCTTCCCGATATTGTATTTGATCAGGATAAGGAGATGAGACTATGGATCGCATCTCAGGATCCCCCTACTAGCAGTACCGGCAGATATCGAGTGTTAGGTCTGCCGAGGATACCCACATATACACTTCCTGGAGGTAATATTTTTTTATGTTTCATGAAATTATCCGAATATATCACATTATATAAATTATTATTAGTAATCGAATTTGTATCTGTTTATAGTCAGAATAGCTTGCCTTGGTCCGTCAGGAACACATGTCGGACCATCTCATCTGGCACCGGCTTGGATGAAAATATCATTCGACAAATGACTTATAAGGCCGTGTCGATTAGGTTTTGTACCGATCCGGTTTTCGGCATCGGCGAGCTTCCTTCCAATTCTCTTCTTCACAACATTGCTCGTGATATTATAGCGAGGGCCTCCAGCAGAGATGCGGATTACCATTGGAGCGATTCGGCGCTTGAGTATGCGAGATGTTCGGATGGTGATTACCCTCTTGGAGGAGGCTTTTCGTCCGCCCCTGCCTATTCAGGTAATTCTTATTGTTTATGTTTTTTTCAATTATGGCTAGCTTGTTAATTCTCTCTCTCTTTCTCTCTCTCACACACACACATATATATATATATATATATATATACAGACTAATGATTTATATTTTTGATTCTATCAATAGGGTGGCGATGACGAACAGACTAGCGATGACGAATAAGCGCACGACGTTGATTTCCATACACCAGAGCAGCGTCGTTCACCTCCGCCCGATGATGATATTTTTACTAGTTTATAGTTCATTTGTATTTGTGACGCCCCCAAAATAAGTATACATCACCCATTCTGAGTTGCCAAATACATGGTACATAATTCAAATACAACTTAATTAAACAACTGGCGTATAAAGTACGACAAACATAAGCTGAGAGTTCCAACATGAATATTGTCTTCTAGACAATATCCAAACTCAAATTCAATATTATTACAATTAGTATCACACTATTTCACATAATAGTGAGGACTACTAATGCACCATCTCGGACCATCACTCTTTTTTCCGACTAGTCTTGGCTATGTTCTCATTTCTTGAAGAGAACAATGAAAGCAAAGGTTGAGCTCAACTAGCCAGTAAGAAATATTATGACTAAGATAATGCAGAATAAATTATCGTTAACCTTCAACAGTGTTAAATTGATAAAATACAATAGACATCAAGTTTAACTGCAGCGGAACAAGCAATCTGTAAGACCCCGAATTTTATGAAATAAAAGTATTCAATTTTTCTTATAATTACAATTCAGTAAATGGTTAAATTGATAAAAAAAAATTAAAGTTAAGGGTGATATATGAAATTTTTTCAAGAATACGCAAGTGGCTATAAAATATTCATTGTTGTCGGAGAATATTCGTTTGGTCGTAGAATATTCTTTTTTGTCGGGAATATCCGTATGACGCAGCAGCGACCTTATGTGGGCCCCATAACTGAAAGCGATTGGATGAAGAAAACGCACAAATATAAGTTGTTTATAAATGACTACAGTAGTTATTCACCAAGTTAATCTTGTTAAAATACTCTTTGGTTAAAAAACAAGAAGACACCGCGGTATTGCATCAATTATTGATTCTTCGTGTAAGAAGACACTACTCAATAATTGTTACAAGAATTAATTATTCAAAGATTTTATTTTATTGATTCAATAATTCTTTGCATTGATATTTTATATTATTGTTGTTTCAATAATTGTCACTACTAAGATTATTTTCCATTAATGAGCAATAATTCATATTATTTGAATAATATTATTAGATAGCATTATTGGAAATGTCTAGAAAGTTCTGTCGAGGAGAGGTTTGGTCACCTAATTGCTTGAAGAAGTGAGAAATTCTTATTGAAAGCCCTCTTTCCTGAACCGCACTGGTTGTCAATAATGTGTTTACGTAATATTATTTGTGAATAATTAATTATTGATTTATATGATGAGGAAAATATTGATTTTATGAGGATATAGATGGAGAAAATTTTAATGTAACAATTGTTGAAAATTAATATTTTATCTTTTTCGATAAAATAATTCAATTAAATATATTATTTTAATAATATATTAATGATGATATTTTTACGATGAATGTGGGATATATGAGTATATGTGGAGGAGGAGTATTTTGTTACCAAAAATATTTAAAACATGTTTTATGTGTTTGTGGACCCCATTTCTTAACCGAAATTTGATTATAGCACAGTAAAATCGTCTGGTTTGTGGATTTCGGTCAATTTTTGTTTGGAATTTGGAAAAACTTTCTTCTGTAAAGTTGTAGAGAATTGAATTTCCTATAAAAACTCGAGAGATTTGAATTTTCGGACAAAAGGGCTATTTATTATGAATTATTGAAGTTACGAAGCTCAAATAATTGATTTTTGGAAGTTTAAAATATTTTTAATATGAAAACGTTTTGACATGTTTGGGGCATCTTTAACATGTGTTTGATGGTGAAAATTTAATTCTAGGCATGCGTAGAAGATTATATATATATATATATATATATATATATATATCAATATTTTAATAAATTTTACGCTTTGGTGTTCTAAGCAATTTCTATAAATAGGGTGCTTAGGTTATAATTGAAATTCACACCGATTAATCGAAATTTTCTCTCTATATTATCGAAATTATTCTTGTGAGTATTTTGAGTATACTTTGAGTATTGCTATACGGTGCAAGTTCGTTCAGCGTTATTTCAGTCAGAAGTACTGCTCTTTTGAGGTAAGGGATAGTAAGGGATTT
Organism: Panax ginseng; assembly: GCA_020205605.1. NCBI lineage: Eukaryota > Viridiplantae > Streptophyta > Magnoliopsida > Apiales > Araliaceae > Panax > Panax ginseng. The sequence goes on from CM035135.1 coordinate 3,595,732, forward strand.
TAAGGGTTATTATTTCGAAATTCTTCTGAACCTTCAAAAATTCTGTAAAAATTTGAAATGATAATTTGATGAGTTTTGTTGATTGTGTCCAAAAATGGCGATTTTTGGATGTATAGATTAAGAGTTATGAATTTTATGAGGAAAGACTATTTTAAAAGAAAACCCTTATAACTCCTTGTGGTTAATTCCAAAATTGATGAAATTTTTATTGGGAGTACATCTATATACTATCAGTATATCGTGTAAATTTCAGAATTTTTGGATAAAAGTACAATTTACGATAAATGTCTGAATATTCGGTGGTTTTGGCCATGTGAAAAATAGTAAATGAATTTTAAAATTTTTGAGAAAAATATATATTCAATATGGGACTATATTCTTCTAAATCTCAAAAAAGAAATATTTTTGGAACTGATTTGGTATTTTTCATGAAAATATTCTAGTTATGAGTAAATGAATTAAATATGTTATGTGAAGTAAGAAAATTAGAAAATATGATTTTATGACTTGAGAATCATATATGAGGTATATGCATATTTTTGATGAGGGTTTTGGTTATTGGTGATGAGATCTTATGAGTTTGACATTTTAAGATGATTAAATGCATTTATTAGTAAAGTGTAAACAATTAAAATAAATTGTTTATAAGTTTAAGAAATGATTAAAATATTGTGGTAATAATAATAATATTAGATTATGAGATTATTAAGTGATTTATAATATTTTAATTAAGGTGTTATGAGATCATTGATTTATGAATCTTACTCTTGAGATTAAATCTATATGTTGATTATATTGTTTTTATATAACATTCTTATAACCCTAATGATGATATTTCTCTTTGACTTGAGTGTAAAGATGGATAGATTATTGGTATGATCGTGACTATAGGTTCTCTTTGGCCAGTAGTGCAAAGTTGAATTGTTGACTGGTATGATCATGACCATTGAATTTATAATTGAATATCTTTAGCTTAAGTGCAAAGGTGAATTGATCAACATGGTTATAATTATTGTTTATATAAATTCTGAAATGATTATATATTTCTTTGAGATATTAATATATTTGGCCTGTAGTGCAAAGATGAACTGTTGATGAATATCTTTGGCCTGTAGTGCAAAGATGAACTGTTGGTGAATATCTTTGGCCTGTAGTGCAAAGATGAACTGTTGATGAATATCTTTGGCTCGTAGTGCAAAGATGAACTATTGATGAATATCTTTGGCCCGTAGTGAAAAGATGAATTTATTAGTATGATTATGAATAGGAACTGTGATTTGGTATAACCATGATCTTTGATATTTCAGGTAAAGACAAGTGATAAAAATTATCTTCGTCCTGAATGAGAAAAGGAATTTAGAACAACAATTACGATTATGAGTTATACATGTGATTGTGGACAGGAATTGTTGATTGATGTTACAAGGATAAAATATTGTTGGTGGACTTTTAACATGGAGAAGATAATAGACTTTATAGTCTATTTGACTCTTCTAATGGATTGCTCGTTCCGCTACAACTATGGTTGAAAAGTTTTATCATCTACCATATGTTCTAAATCTCTGATTTATTACTGTTGAAGGCTATTGATAATTTATTTATCTTTAGTCATGATATTCTTTACTGAGCTAGTTGTGCTCACCCTTTTGCTTCACAATTCCTTTCAGGTAATAAAAGTGTAGCTGGGTCGAGCGGGGAATAACAAGGAATAAGCGGTGGTCTATAGATGTTGAGGTGAAGTAAATTTAACTTGGAAGGGTGTTTTGCCACTATCATACAAGATGTCTAATGACATACAACCTCGTGTCATCATAAGACAGGGTTGTGCCTATCCACTTGCTGAGTATATCCGAACTATCTATATGATCTTGGAGTCTATTTGAAATATAACTCTCAATTAGAGACAAATTGGAGATAATGATATGTCGAGAGAAGACTCACCATTGGGAAAAATATGATAGTAATCTTCTCATTTTTCTTTGGGGTCTATTGGGTCAACCAAGGATAATTCTGCGTGGCCATATGATATCTATCATAACCTAGAAGCATGGCCTCCCATGTATACGAAGGTTTCTTGAGCACTTCCCAAAGATTCTAATTTTTAAAACAATTTTCGACTATACCTTTATTTAAGGTATCATTATGAGGTGCTGTCCACGGTTGAGACATGAGTCACAGCTGATATATATATTTGTATCCAAATTCACAGCATATGTGTTGTTGTATTTTGCACGACAATTGTTGTAATAAAGTTGTAGTTGTTTTCTGTACCATGCATTTGGCGACTCAGAATGGGTCAGATGGAATGAACCTATTTTGGGGTCGTTACACAATCCATTAGAAGAGTCAAGTAGAGCATGATATCTACTATCTTTTATGATTTAAAAAGTTTATCATCAATTTTATCGTTGAGACTCAGCTTAATAAATAATCCACATCATCGAATCACCCATGCACTACGGCCAAGGATATTCATTAGTATCACGACCACAAATTAATCATGCACTACGGGCCAAGGATATTCGTATTTTCATCAATGGTCATGATCATGCCAACAACTGTCCATCAATGCACTACGGGCCAATGAGGACTTTTACCACATCATTTGTAACATTACGGTTATGATTATACCGAATAATCCCTGGTCATAATCATACCAAGTCCATCTACGCACTACGGGCCATAGATGACTTTCATTATAATATAAGCATGAGGATGATGACAATGATATAAGAATTTAATTAAAAGAAAGTAAAGAATAAATTTTTAAAGATTTATAATTTAATTTATCCAGAATTCAATAATGTCCAAATTGTCAACATGATATTGCTTTGTGGAGTAAAATTCAAGAATAATATTGTATCAAAAATGATTTGGACCGAAAATAAATAAATTTTTGTCATGAATAGTACCCCGAGTGAATAGTAATCTAGTGAATAATAACCTGTGAATAGTAATTTGGGAATAGTAACCCTGTGAATAGTATTCTGGCATGAAAATATTAAAACTTATCAAGAATGCTCAAAATAATATTTCTATGAAAAGATACTGGATGAAGTGCAAATATCAAGGATATTCTACTAATTTCAGGGAGTATAGAAGCCAAAACTTTAATAAAACGAGTGTAGAATTCGAAATCAGAAATGAAATAATATTACTTACATACTACAGAGTATGAAGGAAAATATTATTTCATACGAATATTGAACAAAAATAACATCTCTTATCTTAAAAAGGAGAGTATTCCAACTGGTATAGCGGGGATATTCTTGAAGAAAACTTATATTATTTTCTACACTCAAAGCTTTCTAAAACTCGAAAGAAATACGCTCAATATTATAGAAGAAGAATTCTCTGATTCTGGTGTGATTTTTAATTCTAACTAAGCATCCTCTTTATAGGAGAATGGAAAGGATACTATTTGAATTTTATTCATGGACTGCATAGAGAATTTAGACGAAAAAAATCACGGGCGGAAGAAAATAATTCGGACGCCTATTTTTTTTCAAATTATTAATATAATATTCAATAAAATATAATATATTCTATTTTTTATATAAAAAAAACTTATTATAATATATATATATATATATATATATATATATAATCAAAGTTTCTTACTCCCCCCGTGACCAACATCACTCCCCCACCCCATTTTCATTTTCAAAACGTGGGCCCCACATGTGGCTCCACCTTTATTATATATACATATATACTGAATAACTTTCTATCGATTATTTTGAAAAATGGGTAAATGAAAGTCTATAAAATAAGCAAAATTTACAATAAATACTTCATAAAAATCTCCTCAATATTTTTAACAATATTTATTCATCATTATTATAACCCGTAATATTAACAACTAGATCATTCCCAGGAAAGAGGGGGCTTTCCGAGAAGGATTTCTCCCTATTGGCGCGTAATTAGGTGACCAAACCCTTTTCCTCGACAAAACTTTATAGACATTTTTAATTATGCAAATAATAATATGAATAACTTGTCATCTCAATTATTGATTTAATAATATAAAATATTAACAATAATTGAATCAAATAACGTGAGATACTATGTAGAAATAATTAAATAAAACTGAGTGACTTCTCACATAAGCATCAATAATCAATACCGTGTGCTACTATGCAATATGCAACCACGCATATTACTGTACTTTTACCACCGGTATTTCAACAGTTAACGGTAAAACTTTCGCCGTTATTTTTATAAAAAAATATTTCTATCGTTTTCTCATTCCGACAATAATTACATTGTAGGGTCCACCATCGATTGTCTTTATCGTCTTTAATATTCCTGTTAAAATGAATATTCCCCGACCAATCGAATATAATATAACAACTTGCCTACTTTGCAAAATTTATAAATATTACCCACAACTATAAAATTATATCCAATTCACTCCTTAATATTCAAAAATGATATTTATAGAAAATTCATCTTTATTCATAAAAGTTGGGGTCTTACAACCTCCCATTCTTATGAAATTTTGCCCTCAAAATTAGGGTACATACCTAGTATGTTGAAGAAGTGAGGATACCTTGATCTCATTTCAGATTCTAACTCCCAGGTCATTTCCTAAACATCGTGGTTTCTCCACAAAACTTTGACTTGAGGTATAACCTTGGAGCGTAGAATATGTTCCTTCTTATCCAAGATTTTAACATGTACCTCTTCGTACGTTAAATCTTCCACTATCTCTTCTGATTCTAACTCAATAATATGGTTCGGGTCTTCCACATATTTACATAACATGGATATGTGAAAAATGTTATGAACACAAGACATACTTGGCGATAAGGCGAGTCTATAAGCCACAGTTCTTACTCGATCGAGGATTTCGAACGGCCCAATGAATCAAGGATTGAGCTTTCCTCTCTTTCCAAATCTTGTAACTCCTTTCCATGGAGCAACACGTAACAACATATGATCACCAATATTGAATTTCACGTCCTTTCAATGAAGATCAGCATAACTCTTTTGTCGATCTTGTGAGGTTTTTATACGTTGTCGGATCATTTGAATCTTCTTCGTAGTTATACGTACAAATTCTGGTCCCAACAACATTGCTTCACCCACCTTATCCCAGCATACTAGAGAACAACACTTGTGTCCATACAACGCCTCGAATGGAGCCATGCCGATACTTGCTTGATAACTGTTGTTGTAGGAGAATTCCACCGATGGCAAGAACTTGTCCCAACTTCATTTGAAGTCAAGGACACAGAGTCTTAATAGATCCTCCAGAGTTTGAATAGTCCTCTCTGACTGCCCGTCCTTTTGAGGATGATATGCCGAACTAAATCGTAAATACGTGCCCATAGCTTTCTGCAAACTAACCTAAAACCATGAAGTGAATCTTGGGTCTCGATCAGAAACTATGGATACTGGCATACCATGCAGTCTTACAATATCGTTTATGTATATACGAGAAAGACGTTCAAGTGAATAAGTTTCTTGTATAGGTAAGAAATGAGCAGACTTGGTCAATCTATCAACAATGACCCAAATTGCATCTATGCCTTGAGAAACCTTGGGAAGACCAGTAACGAGATCCATGGTAATGTGCTCCCACTTCCATTCAGGAATTTCAAGTGGTTGCAATGGACCTTTTGGCACTTGATGCTCTTCCTTGACTCGTTGACAAGTTAGACACCTTGAGATAAACTCTGTTATCTCTTTCTTCATATTGCTCCACCAAATTAATGTATGTCGAAGATCACGATACATTTTGGTACTCCCAGGATGGATTGCAAACGGTGTGTTGTGTGCCTCCATCATGATCTTATACTTTAAATCAGGTTCGTTAGGAACACAAAGTCTGGAGTTGACTCGAAGTATTCCTTCTTCATCGATTCTTGCTTCCAGAATAGCACCTTCTTATATTTTCCTCTTCATGCGTATCAGTTCCAGGTCTGTAGCTTGAGCAACTTTAACTTTATCGATTAAAGTTGGTTCTACTCATATATTTAACATCATCACGTGGGTCCCTAGAGTCTTTATCTCTATCTCCATCCTTTGTAAGTCATACCAAATGGGCCTTTGCGTTGACAATATCGCACTTGTACTCGCATATGATCTTCTACTCAATGCGTCAGCTACCACGTTCGCTTTTCTAGGATGGTATTGAATGGTACGATCGTAATCTTTCAACAGCTCGAGCCAACGTCGTTGCCGCATGTTGAGTTCCTTTTGGGTGAAGAAGTATTTGAGGCTTTTATGATCCATATAGATCTCCACCTTCTCCCCATACAGGTAATGTCACCAGATCTTTAGTGCTAAAACGACTGCTGCTAACACTAGATCATGAGTAGGATAATTCCTCTCATATTCTTTGAGTTTTCGTGAGGCATAGGCTATGAATTTCCCATGTTGCATGAGAACACATCCTAACCCTCTGCCTGAAGCATCGCTGTAGATGACAAATCCCTCCGAACCAGAAGGTATTATCGAGCAGTCTTTGAATGAGTCTCCTCTTGAGTTCTTGAAAACTCTTCTCACATTCCTCGCTCCAACTGAATTTTTTATCTTTTCGAGTCAGCTGAGTTAATGGAGTAGCGATTCGAGAAAACCCTTCTACGAATCTCCGATAATAACCAGCTAAGCCGAGAAAGCTACGTACTTTGGTCACTAACATAGGTTGCTCTCAGCTTTGTATTACTTCAATCTTTTCTAGGTCAACAAATATTCCATGATTTGATATCACGTACCCAAGGAATGCTACTTACTCAAGCCAGAACTCGCATTTTTTCAACTTGGCATAAAACTTGTTTTCACGAAGCTTTTGTAGTATCAGCCTCAAGTGTTGCTCATGATCTTCACGACTTTTGGAGTAAATGAGGATGTCATCAATAAAGACAATCACAAAATAATCTAAATATTCCTTGAATACTCGGTTCATCATAACCATGAAGGCAGCAGGAGCATTAGTCAATCCAAAAGACATGACTAGGAATCCATAATGCCCGTACCGAGTTCTGAAAGTAGTCTTTGGAATGTCATCAGTTTTAATCTTTAACTGATGATATCCGGAATGAAGATCGATCTTTGAAAAGAATTTGGAACCTTGCAACTGGTCAAATAGGTCGTCAATGTGAGGCAACGGGTACCTATTTTTGATGGTGACATGATTCAACTCCTGATAATCAATACAAAGTCGCATACTTCCATCTTTCTTCTTCACGAATAGAACAGGAGCACCCGAAGGAGACATACTAGGATGAATGAAACCGATGTCTAACAATTCCTGCAGTTGGGTCTTTAACTCCTGAAGTTCAATAGGAGCCATTCGATATGGGGCTTTGGAAATGAGTTTTGTACCGGGTTCAAGGTCGATACAAAATTCAATTTCACGCTCTGGGGGTAGGCCAGGAAGTTCTTCAGGGAATACGTCAGGACATTTATTAACAATAGAAATATCATTCAAAACTGATGTATTTTTGTTTAAATCTGTGACATGGGCTAAGAAAGCTTGACATCCATTTTTTAATAAACGAATAGCTTTATGCTTGATATGACAGTGATTGACTTTAGTGGTTTGGTTGCTTGAATTCGCATAATAGGTTGGTTAGGAATATGAAAACTAACAACCTTATGAAAATAATCAATTTTAGCATAATGAGTAGTTAACCAATCAATCCCTAAAATCACATCAAATGCAAGTATTTACAAAGAGATAAGGTCGACAGGTAATGTGCGGGTACCGATTTGAATCAAACAAGACTTATAAATAGTGGATGTAATGAAGGTTTCTCCCAACGGAGTTTCAACAGATAAGTAAAAATCTAATTTCTCCGGAGTCAAATTTAAACGTTGAGCACAAGTCGGAGAAATAAAAGAATGGGTAGAACCTGTATTAAATAAGATATAAACTTCGCTGGAGTTTATGATTAGCTTACCCGTGATGACCTCGTTCGGGTTCCTCACTTTCTGGGAGGTCACGAAAAACGCTCTCCCTTGAACTACTGGCTTTGACTTGTCTGGGATGACATTTGGTGCCTCCGTCCCAGCTGGACTTGGCTTCCTTGCACGACAAAATCGAGCTAGGTGACATTCTTTCTCATAATTGTAACACGTTTTGGACTTCTGCGTGAAATTTAGACTGATGTGTCCCTCCCATCTGCATTTGAAGCATATGATAGTTGGTCATTCTCCTTCCTTAACAACAGATGCTGGTGCTGACGACTTTCCATCATTATTAAATCTACTCTTCTTGAAATTTCCAATCCTATTGTCTTGACCATGATTACCACCGAAGTGGTTACCATTTCTGGCAGGTTGATTCCCTCTATGTTTGTTGTCACCGCTTCGATGGCTGCTACCACTAGTATTATATTTTTGCCAGCTACTCTCTTATGGTTGGGTTGACTCATTATCGCGCTCTAATAACTGAGCCCTATTCACAATATCAGAATACAAGCAAAGTTTGTGAGAAATGAGGTATTGACGTATCTCGGGTTTCAAACATCTTAGAAACATCCACGTCATTCTTTCCTCGTTATCAACCATTTGGGATGCAAACTGCAACAACTTGACAAACTTAGCTTCGTACTGCGACACGGTCATATTGTTTTGCTCTAGCTTGATGAACTCCACCTCCTTCAGGTGACGAATACTTTTGGGAAAGTACTTGTCGTTGAATAGTTCTTGGAACTTCTCCCAAGACATTTTGAGTGCGGCAGGCTGAGTACATTTTATTGATTCCCACTAGTAATCTTCCTCTCCTCTAAACATAAAGGTGGTAAATAGAACCTTTTGTTCCTCGGAGCATCCCAAGACATCAAATATCTTGGTGATCTGCTTTATCCACGTCTCTGCCTTGAGTGGTTCTGGCTTTCCCCAAAACTCCGGAGGTCCCAGCTCCTTGAAATGCTTAGCGGTGACTATCCGTGAGTTGCCAGTGTTTCCAGCTGCATTTTGGATAGGAGTCTCTCTCGCCTAATGTTGCATGAATTGCATAAAACCTCTGAACATCCCATCGTTCATCATTTGGTCAGTGTTGTTGTTTATATGAGGATTGTTGCCTTCTTGATGTACATTATTCTGGTTATTGATCTGTGGTGACTCAACGGTCTCTTGTGCTCCATTGCTTATCTCAACATTTTCAGGTGCCATTTTCAAATACTGCCACAAAATAAGGGTTAATTGACATATCACATAATATCCCTATCTTCTGATCGACCAATTAAATAACAAATAAACTTAGGTAGGTCATACTAGCGAAAGATTTACCGTCTCTCCCCCTTGTTCTAGTCTCACATCTTAGCCAGGGATCATATCCCTAAGCTTTGATACCAACTGTGATACCCCCAAAATAGGTATACATCACCCATTCTGAGTCGCCAAATATATGGTACAAAATTCAAATACAACTTAATTAAACAATTGTCGTATAAAGTACGACAAACATAAGATGAGAGTTCCAACACGAATATTGTCTTCTAGAAAATATCCAAACTCAAATTCAATATTATTACAATTAGTATCACACTATTTCACATAATAGTGAGGACTACTAATGCACCATCTCGGACCATCACTCCGTTCCCCGACTAGTTTTGGCTATGTTCACATTTCCTGAAGAGAACAATGAAAGCAAAGGGTGAGCTCAACTAGCCCAGTAAGAAATATTATGACTAAGATAATGCAGAATAAATTATCGTTAGCCTTCAACAGTGTTAAACTGATAAAATACAATAGACATCAAGTTTAATTGCAGCGGAACAAGCAATCCATTAGAAGTGTCAAGTAGAGCATGATATCTACTATCTTTTATGATTTAAAAATTTTATCATCAATTTTATCGCTGAGACTCAGCTTAATAAATAATCCACATCATCGAATCACCCCTGCACTATGGCCAAGGATATTCATTAGTATCACGAACACGAATTATCCATGCACTACGGGCCAAGAATATTCGTGTTTTCATCAATGGTCATAATCATGCCAACAACTGTCCATCAATGCACTACAGGCCAATGAGGACATTTACCACATCATTTGTAACATTACGGTTATGATTCTACCGAATAATCCCTGGTCATAATCATACCAAGTCCATCTATGCACTACGGGCCATAGATGACTTTCATTATAATATAAGCATGAGGATGATGACAATGATATAAGAATTCAATTAAAAGAAAGCAAAGGATAAATTTTAAAGATTTATAATTTAATTTATCCAGAATTCAATAATGTCCAAATTGTCAACATGATATTGCTTTGTGGAGTAAAATTCAAGAATAATATTGTATCAAAAATGATTTGGACCGAAAAGAAATCAATTTTTATCATGAATAGTACCCTGGGTGAATAGTAACTGTGTGACGCCCCCAAAACAGGTATACACCACCCATCTTGGGTCGCCACTTACATGGTACATAAATTCAAATATAACTTAATTATACAACAGTCGTGTAAAATACGACAAAATATAATCTAAGAGTTTTAATAATAATATTGTCATCTAGAAAATATCTACACTCAATGGAGTCCTCATAACTTTTATTGTCACACTATTTAACAGAATAGTGAGGACTACTAATGATATCATCTGGACCGTCACTCCATTTTCTGACTAGTCCCGACTACGTTCTCATTTCCTAAAGAGAACAGTGAAAGAAAGGGTGAGCTCAACTAGCCCAGTAAGAAATATTATGACTAAGATAATGCAGAATAAATTATCATTAGTCTTCAACAATTTTAAACTGATAAAATACAATAGACATCAAGTTTAACTGCAGCGGAATAAGCAATCCATTAGAAGAGTCAAGTAGAGCATGATATATACTATCTTCTATGATTTAAAATGTTTTCATCAATTTTTATCGCTGAGACTCAGCTTAATAAATAAACCACATCATCCCTGCACCACGACCAAGGATATTCATGTAATCATCAATGGTCATGATTATACCGAATAATCCCTGGTCATAATCATACCAACAACCGTCCACCCAATGAACTACTACAGCCAATGAGGACTTTTACCACATCATTCGTTACATTACGGTCATGATTATACCGAATAATCCCTGGTCATAATCATACCAAGTCCATCTCTGCACGTAAGCCAAAGATGACTTTTATCACAATATAAGCATGAGGATGATGACAATAGTATAAGCATTAATCAAACGAAAACAAGGATAAATGTGACTCCCCCAAAATAGGTATACATCACCCATTTTGAGTCGTCAATAACATGGTACAGAAACAGCTACAACTTTATTAATACAACATAAAAATTGTGAGTTTAAATACAAATACTGCCATCTAGACAATATTCACACCCAAATAAGTCCTCATTATAATTATTGGTACATTATTTTACAAAAATGGTGAGGACTACTAAAATAACTTTCTAGAACCTTCATTCCATACCCCGACTAGTACTCGCTACATTCTCGCCTCCTGAGAAGAAAAATGGAACAAAAAGGAAAAGGGTGAGCTCAACTAGCCCAGTAAAGAATATTATGACTAAGATAATATAGAAAAAATTATCGTTAGTCTTCAATAGGAAAAAAATCTGATAAAATATAATAAACAACAAATTTCAAATCAATATTCACAGCAGAAATAATAATTCATAGATGAGTTATGTAGAGAATGAAATCTACTATAATCTATGAATTTAAAAGTCCATCGTTAATATTTTATCCCTGTAACATCAATCAATAATCATCTTGAATCAAATATTTATCTTTGCACTACAGGCCAAAGATATTCATCGATCGGTCATGTTCATCTCAACACTGTATATCTTTGCACTACGGGCCAAGATATTCATAAGAAAATCAACCATCTTTGCACTACAGGCCAAAGATATTCAGTAATACCATCATTTAGGACTGAAGATGATGAAAAATATTTTAAAGAAAACGAATCCAGTGAAACAAAAGAACAAATATTAAAGATTCGTATTTCAAATAATCCAAGTTCAAAAATACATCATAATAACCGTATTGAAGTAAAATTCAAGAATGATCAAAACATGGATACAATCAAAGCTAATATCCATAATAGATATTTTGGACAAAAAAACGAAAATTTAATTTTTTCTCGTGAATAGTCTTGATTCGTGAATAATGTCGATATCGTAAATAGTGTCGTATATATGTGAATAGTAACCCCACACTAAAAAGACAAGAATTTCACAAGAAAAATCTTACCAATATTCCTAAGCATAATGATATTAGAAGAAATAATATCATTTTTTTAAAAAAATAATATCCCTTACCTCGAAAAGAATAGTATTACATTTGGAATATCGATATAATGTCAAGAAACTTGCAATCAGATATAGCAACACTCAAAGTATCAAAATACTCACAAGAATACGCTCGATAATATAAAGAGAGAAAACTTCAGTTTCTGGTGTGATTTTCAATTCTAACCTAAGCACCCTATTTATAGGAAAATGCTTAGAATACCAAAGTAGAAAATTTAATAAAATATTAATATTTATTAAATAATCATATGCACCAATTGAATTCTCATTTCAGCACATTTACCATAGCCCACCAACTCACAAAACTTACAAAAAATGTTTTTCTTAAAAAAATTAATTAAAACTTTCAAAAATTAATTATTTCGGAACTTCAGAACTTCAATAATTCATAATAAATAGCCCTTTTATCAGAAAAATTTGAACCTTATGTCTTTTCCATAGGAAGTTCCATTCTCTACAACTTTGTAAGTTTAAGTTTTTCCAAATTCCAAACAGAAATTGACCAAATCCACAAACCAGGCGATTTTACTGAGCTTTAATCAAATTTCAATTAAAGAAATGGGGTCCAATTTACATGTTTAACATGTTTTAAATATTTTAGTAACAAAAATACTCATTCTCCTCATATACTCATATATCCCACATTCATTGTAAAAATATCACCATTATTATATTATTAAAATATAATAATATATTTAAATGAATTAATTTATTAGAAAAGATAAAATATCAATTTTTCAACAATTATCACTTTAAAATTTTCTCCATCTATATCCACATAAAATAAATATTTTCCTTATCATATAAATCAATAATTAATTATTCACAAATAATATTACGTAATCACAATATCGATAACCGTGTAGTTCCGGGAAAGAGGGGCATTCCAATAAGGATTTCTCCATCTCCGGCAATTGATTAGGTGACCAAACCTCTCCTTAGATGTAACTTTCTAGACATTTCCAATATTGTTATCTAATAATATTATTCAAATAATATGAATTATTGATCCGATAATGAAAATCTTGTGTAGTGACAATTATTGAAACAACAATAATATAAAATATCAACGTAGCAATTATTGAATCAATAAAATAAAATATTGAATAATAATTCACTGTAATAATTATTGAGTAGTGCCTTCTTTACGTAAGAATCAATAATCGATGCAATATCGTAATGCTACTTGTTTTTTAACCAATCGGGTATTCCAACAAAATATAATGAGAATAACTACACGCCATTATTTATAAACAACTTATACTTGTCATTTTCTTTATCCAATCGCTTTCCGTTATGGGGCCCACACAAGGTTGCGTCGTCGTACGAATATTCCCCGACAGTAAGAATACGACCAACCGAATATTCCCCAACAACAATGAATATTTTATAACCACTTGCTTATTTAAAATATTTGCGCATTTTTCCCATAACTAACCACAATAATCAAATCAACCCTTACTATTTCAAAATAATAAATATAGGAAATTTAATTTTATTTATAATAAGTTGGGGTCTTACAACCTCCCCTCTTTATAAAATTTCATCCTCGAAATTGACGTACGTACCTGGTGTTTCAAAAAGGTGAGGATACCTCGCTTTCATTTTTGTTTCCAACTCCCAGGCTATTTCCTCAATAACATGGTTCCTCCACAAAACTTTGACTTGTGGTATGACCTTTGTGCGTAGGACATGCTCTTTCCTATCCAAGATCTTGACAGTTACCTCCTCGTATGTTAAGTCTTCATTTATCTCGTCTGGTTCTAAGTCAAAAACGTGGTTCGGGTCTTTCACATATTTACGTAACACAGATATGTGAAAAACATTATGAACACGAGACATACTTGGAGGTAACGCGAGTCTATAGGCTATTTTTCCTGCTCGGTCAAGAATCTGAAATGGACCAATAAATCGTGGATTGAGCTTTCCTCTTTTCCCAAGTCTTGTAACTCCCTTCCATGGAGCAACACACAACAATACATGATCCCCAATACTAAATTTCACGTCCTTTCAATAAAGATCCGCATAACTCTTTTGTCGATCTTGTGCCGTTTGTATACGTTGTCGAATCATTTGGATCTTTTCTGTAGTCATACATACCGACTCTGGTCCCAATAATGTTGCTTCACCAAACTCATCCCAACATACTGGAGAGCGATACTTACGTCCATATAATGCTTCAAATGGAGTCACACCTATACTTGCCTGATAACGATTGTTGTAGGAGAATTCCACCAAAGGTAAATACTTATCCCAATTCCCTTTGAAGTCTAGGACACAGAGTCTTAATAGATCTTCAAGAGTTTGAATAGTCCTCTCTGATTGTCAGTCCGTTTGAGGATGGTATGCCGAATTGTATCGTAAATCCATGCCCATAGCTTTTTGCAAGCTAACCCAAAATTGTGAAGTGAATCTTGGGTCATGATCCGAAACTATGGATACTGGTATGCCATGCAATCTCACAATCTCATTTACGTATATACGAGTAAGACGTTCAAGGGAATAAGTCTCTCGTATCGGTAAGAAATGAGCAGACTTGGTTAATCTATCAACAATAACCCAAATAACATTTATGCCATGAGAAATCGTGGGAAGACCCGTAACGAAATCCATGGTAATGTGTTCCCACTTCCATTTTGGAATCTCAAGTGGTTGCAATAGACCCTTAGGTACTTGATGCTCCGCCTTTACACATTGACAAGTTAAACACCTCGAGATAAACTTTGCAATCTCTCTCTTCATATTGTTCTATCAAAATGTATGTCGAAGATCACGATACATTTTGGTACTTCCAGGATGGATTGGAAACGGTGTATTGTGTGCTTCCATCATGATCTTGTTCTTCAAATAATAATCGTTAGGAACACAAAGTCTGGAGTGGACTCGAAGTATTCCTTCTTCATCGATTATTGCCTCTGGGATAACACCTTCTTGTACTTTCTTCTTCATACGCATCAGCTTCGGGTCTGTGGCTTGAGCAACTTTAACTTTATCGATTAAAGTTGGTTCTATGCGTATACTTGACATCATCGCAGTCGTTCCTGCATATGATCTTCTACTCAACGTGTCAGCTACCACGTTTGCTTTTCCAGAATGGTATTGAATGGTGTGGTCATAATCTTTTAACAGCTCGAGCCAACGTCGTTGCTACATGTTGAGTTCCTTTTGGGTGAAGAAATATTTGAGGCTTTTATGGTCTGAATATATCTCCACTTTCTCCCCATATAGATAGTGCCTCCAGATCTTTAGCGCAAAAACGACTGCTCCTAACTCTAGATCATGAGTAGGATAATTCCTCTCATATTCTTTAAGTTGTCACGAGGCATAGGCTATAACTTTCCCATGTTGCATAAGAACACATCCTAATCCTTTGCCTGAAGCATCACTGTAGATAACAAATCCATCCGAACCAGATGGTATTGTTAGAACAGGTGCCGAAATGAGTCTCCTTTTAAGCTCTTGGAAACTCTTTTCGCATTCCTCGCTCTATACAAATTTTGTATCTTTCCGAGTCAGCTGAGTTAACGGAATAGCGATTCGAGAAAATCCTTCCACAAATCTCCGATAATAACCAAATAAGCCCAAAAAGTCTGCGTACTTGATCCACCGCCTTCTACCGCTCCCCAACTTTGTATTGCTTCAATCTTTCTTTGGGTCAATGAGATACTCCATGTTTCGACACCACGTGCCCAAGGAATGCTACTTCCTCAAGCCAGAACTCGCATTTCTTCAACTTGGCATATAGCTTGTTTTCACGAAGCTTTTGGAGTACCAGCTTCAAATGGTGCTCATGATCTTCACGGCTTTTGGAATATATGAGGATGTCATCAATAAAGATAACAATGAACTGATCCAAATAATCCTTGAATACTCGGTTCATCATATCCATGAAAGCCGCATGAGCATTAGTCAATCCAAAAGACATGACTAAGAATTCATAATGCCCGTACTGAGTTCTAAAGGCAATTTTTGGAATATCCTCAATTCTAATCTTTAGCTGATGATATCCAGAACGAAGATCGATCTTTGAAAAGAATTATGCTCCTTGAAACTGGTCAAACATGTCATCAATGCAAGGTAGTGGATACCTATTCTTGATGGTGACATGGTTCAATTCCGATAGTCAATACAAAGTCGCATACTCCGCCTTTCTTCTTCTTTAATAATAAAGCAGGGAGCACCCCAAGGAGATGTACTAGGGGCGAATGAAACCGATGTCCAACAACTCCTCAGTAGTTGGATCTTTAACTCACGAAGTTCAATAGGAGCCATTCGATATGGGGTTTTAGAAATGGGCTTTGTACCAGGTTCAAGATCAATAAAGAATTCAACTTCACATTCTGGGGGTAGACCAGGAAGTTCTTCAGGAAATACGTCTGGAAATTTACTAACAACAGTAATATTATTCAAATCTGACGTGTCTTTATTCAAATCCATAACATGGGCTAAGAAAGCTTGACATCCGTTTTTCAATAAACGAATAGCTTTATGATTTGATATGATGAATGATTGATTTTAGTGGTTTAGTTGCTTGAATTAAATAAACAAGTTGGTTAGGAATATGAAAACTAACAACCTTACGAAAACAATCAATTTTGGCATGATTAGTAGTTAACCAATCAATCTCTAAAATCACATCAAAAGCAAGTATCTTTAAAGAGATAAGGTCACGGGTAATGTGATGGTGCCAACTTGGATCAAACAAGATTTATAAATAGTGGATGTAATGAAAGTTTCTCCTAATCTGAGTCTCCACGAGATAAATCAAAGTCTAATTTCTCCTGAGTCAAGTTTAAACGTTGAGCACAAGCGGTGAGATAAATGAATGGGTAGCACCGGGTATCTAGTAAGGTATAAACTTCGCAAGAATTTATGATTAGCTTACCCGTGATCACCTTGTTTGGGTTCCTCGATTTTGACCGATCCACGACAAAACGCTCTTCCAGGAACCGTTGACTTTGACTTTTCTGGGACAGCCTTTTGAGTCACCATCCCCGCTTGACTTGGTTTCGCTACTGTACAATCTCGAGCGATATGTCCTTCTTTTCCATAATTATAACATACCTTGAACTGTTGTGGGCAGTTTGGGCTGATATGTCCCTCTTTTCCGCATTTATAGCATATGACCGGTGGTCGTTCTCCTCCCTTAGAACCAGTTGCTACTGGTGCTGACGTCTTCGCATTGTCATTGTTGAATCTCCTCTTTTTAAAATCTCCCCCCGACTCACTTCTTTTATTTTCATGGCTATGGTTACCACCAGAATGGTTACCGCTTTTGTCTGTATTTTTTCTTTCTCCGCTAGTTATCGTTGTTCGATGATCGGCCGCATCCTTAGAAGTATGATCCTGGTTGTGGTCCCTTGGTTGAACGTACTCGTTATCTCGCTCTAATAATTGAGCCCTGTTGACAACATCTGAATAGAGAGAAAATTTATGAGAAATGAGATATTGACGTATGCCGGGTTTCAAACCTCTTAGAAACATCCACGTCATACATTCCTCATTCTCCACCAAATGAGGTGCAAACCTGGATAACTCTGCAAACTTCGCCTCGTATTGGGACACCATCATGTTATTTTATTCCAGTCTAATGAACTCCACTTCCTTCATATGACGAATACTTTCGTGAAAGTACTTGTCATTAAACAGTTCAAACGCTCTCCCACGACATCTTTGAGTGCGGTGGATGGAGTGCGCTTCACGATTCCCACCAATGTCGCCTCATTACGGAACATAAAAGTGGCGAATGGAACCTTCTGTTCCTCCATGCATCCTAAGACATCGAATATCTTGGTAATTTGTTTGACCCATGTCTCCGCCTTAATCGGATCCAACTTTCCCCAGAATTCTGGTGGTCCCAACTCTTTGAACTGCTTGGCTGTAACAAACCGTGCGTTGTTGTCATTTCCACCTGTATTTTGTACACGAGTCTCCCTCATCTAATTTTGTATGAACTGCAAAAAGCTTCTAAACATCCCGTCGTTCATCATCTGCTCAGTGGTGTTGTTCACAGGAGGAACATTGCTAGCCTGTTGCACGTTCTCCTCATTGGTGAACAAAGGTGTCTCCACGGTCTCATTTACTCCACTATTAACATTCTCAGTCGACATTCTCAAATACTGCCATAAAACAAGGGTTAATTAAGGAAATCAATATATCACATAATATCCTATATATCCACCAACTAACAAATAAGCTTAGGTAGGACACACTAGCGAAGAATTTACTCGACTCTCCCCTCCTAGTTCTATTCCCCGATCTCGGCCAGAGATCATATCCCTAAGCTCTGATACCAACTGTGATGCCCCCAAAATAGGTATACATCACCCATTTTGAGTCGTCAATAACATGGTATGTAAAAGCAATTACAACTTTATTAATACAACATAAAAAGCGTGAGTTTAAATATAAATATTGTCATCTAGACAATATTCACACCCAAATAAGTCCTCATTATAATTATTGGTACATTATTTTACAAAAATGGTGAGGACTACTAAAATGACTTTCTAGAACCTTCATTCCATACCCCGACTAGTACTCGCCACATTCTCGCCTCCTGAAGAAAAATAAAACAAAAAGAAAAAGGGTGAGCTCAACTAGCCCAGTAAGAATATTATGACTAAGATAATATAGAAAAAATTATCGTTAGTCTTCAATAGGAAAAAAATATGATAAAATAAAATAGACAACAAATTTTAAATCAATATTCGCAGCAGAAATAATAATTCATAGATGAGTTACGTAGAGAATGAAATCTACTATAATCTATGAATTTAAAAGTCCATCGTCAATATTTATCCCTGTAACATCAATCAATAATCATCTTGAATCAAATATTCATCTTTGCACTACAGGCCAAAGATATTCATCAGTCGGTCATGTTTATCTCAACACCTGTACATCTTTTGTACTACGGGCCAAAGATATTCATAAGAAAATCAACCATCTTTTGCACTTTCTGGGCAAAGATATTCGATAATACCATCATTTAGGATGAGGATGATGAAAAATATTTTAAATAAAACGAATCCAATTGAAACAAAAGAACAAATATTAAGGATTCGTATTTCAAATAATCCAAGTTCAAAAATACTTCATAATAACCGTAGTGAAGTAAAATTCAAGAATGATCAAAACATGGACATAATAGATATTTTGGACAAAAAATGAAAATTTAATTTTTTACGTGAATAGTCTTAGTATTAAGTGAATAATTATCGATATCGTGAATAGTGCCATATATGTGAATAGTAACCCCAACACTAAAAGACAAGAATTTCACAAGAAAAATCTTACCAATATTCCGGCATAATGATATTAGAAGAAATGATATTATTTTTAAAAAAATAATAATATCCCTTACCTCGAAAAGAATAGTACTTCTGGTTGGAATATCAGATATATTATTTGTGAATTATTATATTATTAAAATATAATAATATATTTAAATGAATTATTGTTGATCGATTTCGCAATCAATGAATACGTGCAAGTATACACGGTCAACAAGTAATAAAGTGAAAGTAGAGTATCGTTCCCACGAGGATTTATTTAATAAAAATTACCAAATACTAACTCTTAACCAAATCAATTTTATCTAAACAATTACACATTGTGAATTTTCTAATTAAGAAAACTAAATTAAACAATTAAAAGAGATTAGTCTAAAAGAAAGCAAATAAACAAAACTAAGATTTGATTGAATTCAGGTAAATAAAGATTAAGACTCCAATATCCCCAATTATGAACTATAAATCAATTATCCAATTATCCCAATTATTATGTCTCTTTGAATTGTTAATGAGAATTCTCAATTGCCAAGAGCCCTTTTCCAAGTGATCAATTGCCTTCTATTTAATCCAGATTAATTTTGCTATATTCCTATGCAAAACAATTGAATTAAACTCATTATAATCCCAATTCCTTATGTGTTACATGCATGCGGCGAAAAGATATTTCCATTCTATTCACAAACCTAATTATTCACTTTGTGCAAATAACTAAGTCACATGATATCATGCCCATTCTAACCCTAGAATTCCTCTTCCAATTCCTTCAGAGTAACAAAGTAATTCTTGATCAAATAATTAAGCAATAAGCACAAGACAAGATAAACAACTCACTTTAACATAAATAATTAGAATATAATGAATAACTAATTCATAGCCATAAAAAAGTTCAATTGAAATCTTAATAAAAGAGTTAGTTCATAATTAATGAATTAAAACCAAGAATCCACAACCGAATAGACATCAAAAGATAAAAGTAAGATGAGAGAAGAGAATAGAATCATTGTCGAAGAAATCTGATGCTCCCCTCTTTGCTTCTTGCTTCTTGATCTTCAATGGTCTCCAAGTTGCTTCAATCTCCAAAACTAATAAGAACTAGGGTTATTTTCTAATCTAAAGGAGTGTTTAATCTAGGCTAAGCTATGTAATCTCTCTTTATTTTATGCCTTACATCATGTATTTATAGGTTACAAGTCCAATTTTTAGTTTAGAACAAACCCAATCCTATTTGGAGTCAAAAAGGTGTCAAAATTACCCCAAAAAGCGTCGAGCCGCACCAAACCCTTCCCAAAGCGCCCCAAATAATAACAGCAACACTGAGTCGCCCCCTAGCGCCCATTGGCCAACAAGCATAAACCAAAAATGGGCGCCGACAGCAGCCCAAAATCGACATTTTCTGCTCAAGCGTCCTTTGGGAAAATGGCCATAACTTCTTCGTCCGAACTCCGATTTCGATGATTCAAGATGTTCCGGAAAGAGGAGAAGTAGATATACAACTTTCATTCTTTGAGTTTTCCGAAATAATGTTAGGAGCTATAGTAAAATTGGCTCTGAAGTGACTGTTGTGTAAATGGCAAGCCGAAAACGCAAATCTAGCCACCCCAAACATCGATCCATGTAACTTTTGTCCCAAATCCTACAAAACAATATAAAACATGCTTGAATAGACACAAACACATAAAAACATCCTAAAAGACTTAAGAACAACAATAAATTAAGCCCGAATGTATCCAATTCATGGGTATAAAACTCACTCATCAATTATTTATCAGAAAAGATAAAATATCAATTTTTCAACAATTGTCACTTTAAAATTTTCTCCATCTATATCCACAAAAAAGAAATATTTTCCTTATCATATAAATCAATAATTAATTATTCACAAATAATATTACAAAATCACAATATCGACAACCAGGCCGTTCCTAGGAAAGAGGGGGCTTTCCAATAAGGATTTCTCCTTACTGGCATGCAATTAGGTGACCAAACCTCTCCTTAGATAGAACTTTCTAGACATTGCCAATAATGTTATCTAATAATATTATTCAAATAATTTGAATTATTGATCTGATAATAAAAATACTGTGTAGTGACAATTATTGAAACAACAATAATATAAAATATCAACGTAGCTATTATTGAATCAATAAAATAAAATATTGAATAAAGAATTCATCGTAACAATTATTGAGTAGTGCCTTCTTACGTAAGAATCAATAATCGATTGCAATACTGCAAAGCTACATCGTGTTTTAACCACCGGTATTCCAACAAGATAATTGGTAATAACTACGCCTGTAGTTATTTATAAACAACTTATACTTGTCATTTTCTTTATCCAATAGCTTTTCCGTTATGGGGCCCACACAAGGTTTGAGCCATCGCATTTAATATTCCCTACGGTAGAAGAATATTCCACGACCAACCGAATATTCCCCGACAACAATGAATATTTTATAACCACTTGCTTATTTGAAATATTTGCGTATTTTTCCCATAACTAACCACAATAATCAAATCAACCCCTACTATTTCAAAATAATAAATATAGGAAATTTAATTTTATTTATAATAAGTTGGGGTCTTACAATAAATATTAAAGACTTTAAATTTATCCAAATATTATCCATCACTTAAATAACTCAAAATCTAATATTGTTAATATTATACCAATATTTTAATCACTTCTTAAACTTATAAACAATTTAATTTAATTGTTTACACTTTACCAAATAATGCATTTAATCATTCAAAAATGCCATACTCATAAGATTTCATCACCAATGATCAAATTACTCATCAAAAATCTGCATATACCTTATATAGGATTTTCAAGCCCTAAAATCCTATTTACCAATTCTTCAACTTCACATAACATATTTAACACATATGTTTGTAACTAAACCATTTTCATGAAAAATTACCAAATCAACTTATTATTTTTCTATCCTTTGTCCAAACATATATACATGTATTTCATACACAACAAGTAATTTTTTATAATTTTTCAACTCCTTTAAGTATTTTTCAAAAATCAATTTCTAATTAATTCCTTAAGAAATTAGCTACCTTAAGTTTAACTCCAGAAATTCCCAAATCTTGGGAGGATCTTATACATGTTAACGTGAGCTTCTAGTTTAAATTTCATGGTCATCGGAGTTATAAAACTCCGGTTATAGCGTTTTTTGTCAGAAAACCTAAATATTGAAATAGTCATAACTTGCTCATTTTAAATCGGAATGAGCTCATTTTTGGACAGGAGGTACTTTATACCATATATTTACATTTCCCAAAAGGCCATAATTTTTCTCACAAATTAAGTGGCCGAAATAGCTCTTACAAAATTTTGGGCAATAGCTTTTTCTCTCTTTTTTCACTTTTTCATGCTTTGTTAAAAATAGTCCATACAAAAATCAACATTTCCTCTTTCAGTGATTCGAGTTGGAGATGTTAGAAAACTTATCATAATATCCTCCCAAATTTTTCCAGAATTTTTGAATGTCCGAAAAATTACGAAACTGCAAATGGATTTTAACCCGCCATGCGGTAATCCACGTAAACAGATCATTTTCACAATTTAATAAGGAATGAATACGAAGGATCATTCACCATGCATGTGGTAATCCACATAGACAGGTTATTCCAACAGAATAATAAATAATGGAACCGAATCAAAGCGTTATACGCATGCCAAGCGGATATTTCAATGAATAATAAAGAATGGAATAACAACGAAATTCACCAAGCATGCGATAGATCGCGTAGACGAGTTATTCCAATGAGAATAATAAAGAATGGAACCAGATCATGCGAAATCCGCTTTGGCACAGATATTCCAATAGAATAATAAAGAATGGAATAACAACAAAATTCACCGGGCATGCGATGTAATCGCATGCATACGTGTTATTCCAACAAAATAATAAAGAATGGAACCAGGTCTTGCATAATCCGCACAGACCGGATATTCCAACAGAATAATAAAGAATAGAATAACAGAAGAATTTCACCATGTATGCAGTACTTCGCATAGACAGGTTATTCCAACATAATAATATAGAATTGAATAACAGGAGCTCTCTTCATGAATGCGAAAGAAATAATACCCCTTACCTTTGAAAGAAACTGGATACTGGAGTAGAGAGGTAGGAAACTTCTCTTCTTCTTTCTCTCTATAATAATTGCTCTATAACTTTAGTGAATTGGTGAGAAATGAAGGAAGAATGAGCTTCTATTTATCGAAAAATATAGTTTCGATAATTGCATGTTTTGGGGCTCAAAATATTACAGTACAATACCTTCAACTTTTCTTTCATTTTTAATTTAGTCCTACAAGTATTATCAAACTTGGACCACCTCCCCTAATAGTAAATAATG
Organism: Panax ginseng; assembly: GCA_020205605.1. Classification (NCBI taxonomy): domain Eukaryota; kingdom Viridiplantae; phylum Streptophyta; class Magnoliopsida; order Apiales; family Araliaceae; genus Panax; species Panax ginseng. Next base: position 3,619,648 of record CM035135.1, read on the forward strand.
TGAATCAATAGTTCAATCATGTGAATCAATAGTTATAATCATGTGAAAATATGAATTACAGTATAGTACCTCCATTTATACCTCCATTTTTAACTTAGTCATGCAAGTATTATCAATCTTGCACCAACTCCCCTAATAGTACAAGAATGTGATTTAATAGTACACACATGTGAACAAATAGTTATATAAACATGTGAATTAGTAGCAATTACTTTCTCATTTATCCGATTAATTTCCTGATTTGTCAATATAATCCCCAGACATCAATTATCATCAGAATAGATGTCGATTTCCACTAACACTAATAATTCTAACACAATGGAACTATCAATTTCATCTTTAATCAACACGAACTTATTCATCATTAATATTATAACTTACAATATTTAACAACCAGGTCGTTCCTAGGAAAGAGGGGGCTTATCGATAAGGATTTCTCCTTATTGGCGCGCAATTAGATGAACAAACCTCTCCTTAACAGAACTTCTAGACATTGTAAATATTGCAATTTAATAATATGAATAACTTTGTCGTCTCAATTATTGATTTAATAATATATCATATTATGTATGATAATCTTTGTGACAATAATCGAATCAATAATATGAGAGATATGATGCAAAAATTATCATAGCAATAATTGAGTATAATCGAGTGACTTCTTACGTAAGCATCAATAATCAATACCGTAAAGCTACTATGCAACCACGCCAGACATTCTTGTACTTTTTACTACCGGATAGTTCAACGGTTTTAATAAAGAATACTTTCGTAGTTATTTTTATAAAAAGATAATTCTGTCATTTTTTAACTACGATAATACTTCCATTGTGGGGTCCACCAATGATTGTGCCGTCGTACGGATATTCCCCAAAAAAAAGAATATTCCCCGACCAATCAAATATTATATAACCACTTGCTTACTTTGCAAAATTTGTAAATATTACCCACAACTATAACATTATATCAAATTAACACTATAATATTCAAAAAATATTTTGAGAAATTTAAATCTTTATTCATAAAATCTAGGGTCTCACAAACTGAGTGAATAGTACCCCGTGAATAGTAATTCGGGAATAGTAACCCCGTAAATAGTATTCTGGCATAAAAAGGTTAAAATTTATCAAGAATGCTCAGAATAATATTTTCATGAAAAGATACTGGATGAAGCTCAAATACTAAGGATATTCTACTAATTTCATGGAGTATAGAAGCCAAAACTTTAACAAAATGAGTGTAGAATTCAAAATAAAAAATGAAATAATATTACTTATATACTACAGAGTATGGAAGAAAATATTATTTCATACGAATATTGAACAAAAATAACATTTCTTACCTTAAAAAGGAGAGTATTCCAACTGGTATAGCGGGGATATTCTTGAAGAAAACTTATACTATTTTCTACGCTCAAAGCTTTCTAAAACTCGAAAGAAATACGCTCAATATTATAGAAGAAGAATTCTCTGATTCTGGTGTGAGTTTCAATTCTAACTAAGCATCCTATTTATAGGAGAATGGAAAGAATACTATTTGAATTTTATTCACGGACTATAAAGAGAATTCGGACGAAAAAAATCACGGGCAGAAGAAAATAATTCAGAAGCCTATTTTTTTTTTTCAATTATTAATATAATATTCAATAAAATATAATATAATCTATTTTTTATTAAAAACAAAACTTAATATAGTATATATATATATATATATATATATATATATATATATATATATATATATATATATATAATCAAAGTTTCTTACTCCCCGTGACCAACATTACTCCCCACCCCCCATTTCATTTTCAAAACGTGGGACCCATATGTGGCCCCACCTTTATTATATATACATATATACCAATAACTTTCTACCGATTATTTTAAAAAATGGGTAAATGAGGGTCTATAAAATAAGCAAAATTTATAACAAATACTTCATAAAAATCCCCTCAATATTTTTAATAACATTTATTCATCATTATTATAACTCGCAATATTAACAACCAAATCGTTCCCAGTAAAGAGGGGCTTTCCGATAAGGATTTCTCCCTATTGGCGCGCAATTAGGTAACCAAACCCTTTTTCTCGACAGAACTTTCTAGACATTATTAATTATACAAATAATAATATGAATAACTCTTCATCTCAATTATTGATTTAATAATATAAAATATTTACAATAATTGAATCAAATAACGTGAGATACAATGTAGCAATTAGTGTAGCAATAATTAAATAAAACTGAGTGACTTCTAACGTAAACATCAATAATCAATACCGTGTGCTACTATGTAACCACGCGTATTACCGTACTTTTACCACCGGGTATTTCAATAGTTAACGGTAAAACTTTCGCCGTTATTTTTATAAAAAAATATTTTTGTCGTTTTCTCATTACGATAATAATTCTGTTGTGGAGTCCACCAATGATTGTGCCTTCGTACGAATATTTCCTGTTAAAACGAATATTCTCCGACCAATCGAATATAATATAACAATTTGCTTACTTTGCAAAATTTATAAATATTACCCACAACTATAACATTATATCCAATTCACTCCTTAATATTTAAAAATGATATTTATAGAAAATTCATCTTTATTCATAAAAGTTGGGGTCTTACAGTATTCATGTTATTGTAGAACATTTATATATATTGTAGTGTCTAATTGCGTCTGTATAAGTATTGTAAATTATATTATTTATCATTTATGGAACATTAGCTTATATTTGTAATTGGTTAGCTCAGTAGTGTTGATGATAATGAGTTGAAGATTACGTTTTGGTGGATATTTGAATGTGAATGTATGTGAATGATAATGAGTTGAAGATTAGGCAGAAGTGGATATTATGTTTTAGCGTTACCTTGAATATTTGAATGTTAGATACATGTTTATATTACTGTGTATTGGGTTGTGACAGGTTACAGGTACATAAATGGGTTTAAAAACCTGGAAATTGAACTTTTCAAATCTGCATTAAAAAAATTACAGTTAATTCTGATGGACTTTCCGTCGGATTTAATAATCACCCAATTTTTAATAAATATCGATATATTTTAATTTTTAGTCAGAAATAAGTTAATTCCGAGGAAATATGTCCGTCGAAAATAAGGTATCTCCGACGAAAATTTTGCCGGAGTTAATAATCAGCTACTTTTAGTAACAAACGGTTGGTTTGTCTTTTTTAATCTTATCCGTTGATGTTTAAAATGGATGGTGGAGATGGTGTGTATGCCTTATAAGGATTCGTAGTAAGTACGTGCTATGAATCATTTATCTCTCTCTCTCTCTCTCTCTCTCTCTATATATATATATATATATATATATATATATATAGGGGTTCCATCCACAATGATCCTGTTCTTGTGGGCAACCCCTTTTTGGCTGTTGATTTTTTTTTTGCTCCACCAAAATTTCAATAACGAGGCCAAAAAGGCTTCCACAAAGAACCGGTTCATTCATGATGGCACCCTATATATATATATATATATATATATATATATATATATATATAATCTAGTTGGCAAAATAAAAAGTACAAAAAGGACAGAAGTCCTTTTCCTTTGATTTTACCATCAAGATAAAAATTTGAGGATTGGAGAAAGGTTGCTTTTATACTTGAGTTGCCAAATATAAGAAAAGATAAAAGTATATATACCCCTCAATCTAGTTCTCTAGTACTTAAAGTTGAAACTTAAAAACGACAATAATCCTTTCATTTTTGGTGGCTTTTGGCTAAAATGAGGAAATTAAAGAGCATGCCTAAACTCATTAGTTGGCAAAAGAGAGAAGGAAAACCAAGTGTGTGTATATATATATATATACACAAACACACACAAACACATCTAGTTGGCAAAAAGAAAAAGAGGAAGGAAGGATAAAAGTTGAAAAAAATCAAAACCTATTATTTCTCTCCATATAAACCGGCTATTAGAGGGTAAAATTGAAACAAATGTGCAAAGATATTTTAACAAGGATAATTGATGGCCATTAAATCAAATTTTTAGAAATTAAATCTTAGCCATCCATTCCATTCTACTTTGCCTATAAATAGTCTAACTATTCCTTCATTATTTTATGCATCTAGTTTATACAAAAATTCTCACATATTCTCTCTACTCTCAAATCTCTTAAAAAGCTAGGTTCTAAGGGAGGTTAAGTGTGACGCCCCCAAAACAGGTATACATCACCCATCTTGAGTCGCCAAATACATGGTACATAAATTAAATACAAACTTAATTATACAACTGTCAGGTAATATACGCCAAAACATAGCTGAGAGTTTAAACAAGAATATTGCCTTCTAGACAATATCCACTCTCAATGGAGTTCTCATTACAATTACTATCACACTATTTCACAGAATAGTGAGGACTACTAAAGCCACTTATCCTGGACCATAACTCCATTTCCCGACTCGTCCCAGCTATATTCTCATTTCCTGAAGAGAACAATAAAAGAAAAGGGTGAGCTCAACTTGTCCATTAAGAAATATTATAACTAAGATAATGCAGAATAAATTATCCTTAGCCTTCAACAGTATAACAACTGATATAATATAATACACAAAAAAATTTAGATCAACAACTGCAACGGAATAAAAAATCCATTAGAAGAGTCAAGTAGAGCGTGATATCTACTATCTTCTATGATTTAAAAAGTTTTTCATCAAATTTATCGCTGAGACTCAGCTTAATAAATAAACCACATCATCGAATCATCCCTGCACTACGGGCCAAGGATATTCATGTAATCATCAATGGTCATGATTATACCGAATAATCCTTGGTCATAATCATACCAACAACTGTCCATCAATGTACTACTGGTCAATGAGGACTTTTACCACATCATTTATAACAATACGGGTCATGATTATACCGAATGATCCCTAGTCATAATCATACCAATCAATAGTCCATCTATGCACGTAAGCTAAAGATGACTTTCATCACAATATAAGCAAGAGGATGATGACAATGATATAAACATTAATCAAACGAAATCAAGGATAAATATTAAAGACTTTAAATTTATCCAGAGTTTAAAAATATCTAAATTGTCAACATGATACTACTTTGTAGAGTAAAATTCAAGAAAAATATTCATGTACCAAAAATAATTTGGACAGAAAAAAAATATATTTTTCGGGTAAATAGTACCCCATGAATAGTACCCTGTGTATAGTACTTTGGGAATAGTATCTCGTAAATAGTACCCCGACATGAAAAGTACCCCAAATACCCGAGTGAATAATATTCGGGTGAATAGTAATTGGGTGAATAGTAATTCGTGAATAGTAACTCGTAAATAGTACTCTAGCATGAAAAGTGCCCCGAATACCCAAGTGAATAATATTTGAGTAAATAGTAACCGGGTGAATAGTAACCCATAAATAGTAACTCACGAATAGTATTCCGTCATGAAAAGATCAATAATTATCAAAAAAGCTCAGAATAATATTTCCGTAAAAAGATACTAGATGAAGCGCAAATATCAAGGATATTCTACTAATTTCATGGAGTATAGAAGCCAAAACTTCAACAAAATGAGTATAAAATTCAAAATCTGAAACGAAATAATATTACTTACATACTACAGAGTATGGAAGAAAATATTATTTCAAGCGAATATTGAACAAAAATAACATCCCTTGAACGGAAATAATATTCCAACGAATATTTAACGAAGATAGTATTCCTACGAATATTGAACGAAGATAATATTCATATGAATACGAAAAATAATATCTCTTTAGAATATGAAATAAATAATACCCCTTACGAGTATTGAAAGAAAATAATTCTCTTCATGAATACGAAAGAAATAATACCCCTTACGATTGTTGAACGAAAATAATATTCCTACGAATATTGAACGAAGATGATATTCTTACGAATATTAAACGAAAAATAATATTCATACGAATACGAAAAATAATATCTCTTCAGAATATGAAATAAATAATACCCTTTCTTTACATTTGTTGAATCTAAAATAATATTCCTACGAATATTGAATCGGAGATGATATTCTTTACTTAATATTGAATCGAAAATAATATTCATACGAATACAAAAAATAATATCTCTTCAGAATATAAAATAAATAACACCCCTTACCTCGAAAGAAGACTGGACACTGGAGTAGTGAAGTAGTAGACTACTCTTCTTCTTTCTCTCTATAACTTCTATCTCTATAATTGCTTTTGTGAGTCTTAGTGAATTGGTGAGAATGAAGGAATAATTAGCTTCTATTTATAGGAAAATATAGTTTCGATAATTGCACGTTTTGGGATTCAAAATATTACAGTATAATACCTTCATCTTTTCCTTCATTTTTAATTTAGTCCTGCAAGTATTATCAAACTTGCACCACCTCCCCTAATAGTACATCATGTGAATCAATAGTTCAATCATGTGAATCAATAGTTCTATACATGTAAAAATATGAATTACAGTATAGTACCTCCATCTATACCTTTATTTTTAACTTAGTCATGCAAGTATTATCAATCTTGCACCATCTCCCCTAATAGTACATGAATGTGAATTAATAGTACACACATGTGAACAAATAGTTATAATCATGTAAATTAATAGCAATTAATTGCTCATTTATCCGATTAATTACCCGATTGGTCAATATAACTTCCAGACATCAATTATTATCGAAATAAATGTCGATTTCCACTAACACTAATAATCCCAACACAATGAAACTATCAATTTTTATCTTTAATCAACACAAAATTATTCATCATTAATATTATAACTCACAATATTTAACAACCAAGTTGTTCCCATGAAAGAGGGACTTTACGATAAGGATTCTCTCTTATTGGTAGCCTTGATTAGGTGATCAAACCTCTCTTGTGTAACTTCTAGATAGTGTTAATATTTTAAATAATAATATGAATAACTTTATTGTCTCAATTATTGATTTAATAATATAATATATTATGAAGATGACATTGTGACAATAATTGAATCAATAATATGAAAGATATGATGCATCAATTACTATAGCAATAATTGAGTATAACTGAGTGACTTCCTATGTAAACATCAATAATCCATACCGTGTGCTACTATACAACCACGCATATTATTGTACTTTTACTACTGGGTAGTTCAACAGTTTAACGGTAAAACTTTCGCCGTTATTTTTATAAAAAGATAATTCAGTCGTTTTCTAACTACAACAATACTTCCGTTGTGGGGTCCACCAATGATTGTGCCATCGTACGAATATTTCCTGTTAAAACGAATATTCCCCGACCAATCGAATATTATATAACCACTTGCTTACTTTGTAAAATTTGTAAATATTACCCACAATTATAACATTATATCAAATCCACACCATAATATTCAAAAATATATTTCGAGAAAAATTATTCCTTATTCATAAAAGTTGGGGTCTTACAACCTCCCCTTCTTATGAAATTTCATCCTCGAAATTAGGGTGCTTACCTGGTATGCCGAAGAGATGATTATACCTCGTCAGATTCTAACTCTTGAGATATAACCTTTGAGCGTAGAATATATTCATTCTTATCCAACATTTTAATAGGTATCTCCCCATACATTAAATATTCTGCTATCTCATCTAGTTCCAATTCAATAATGTGGTTCGGATTGTCCACATATTTACGTAACATGATACGTGAAAAATGTTATGAACACGCGACATACTTTGAGGTAAAGCAATTCTATAGGCCACAGTTCCTACTCAATCGAGGATTTCAAATAGACTAATAAAATCGAGGGTTGAAATTTACTCTCTTCGTCGATTCTTGCTTTTAGAATAACACCCTCTTGAACCTTCTTCTTCACATTCATCAGGTCCGGGTGTGTAGCTTGAGCGGTTTTAACTTTATCAGTTAACGTCGATTTTACTCATATTATTTGACATCATCACGTGGGTCCCTAGAGTCTTTAACTCTATCTCCATCATTTGTAAGTTATACAAAATGGGTCTTTGTGTTAACAACGTCGCACTCGTAAACGCATATGATTTTCTACTTAATACATCAGCTACCACGTTCGCTTTTTCCACGATGATATTGAATGGTATGGTCGTAACCTTCAACAGCTCGAGCCAACATCTTTGGCGCATGTTACGTTCATTTTGGGTGAAGAAAATATTTGAGGGTTTTAGAAATGGGTTTTGTACTAGGGTCAATACAAAATTCGATTTCAGGCTCTAAGGGTAGGCTGGGAAGTCTTTAGGAATACTTCAGGAAATTTATTAACAATAGAAATATCATTTAAAACTGTGACTCTCATCCTAAGACTTGGATAGCACGTCACATTGATACCTATCAACTTGCCACCGTTATTCACAGCTTCCCCTACAGAAAGTTTGGCTTCGGTGCATTCCACACAAGGAAGTCAACAACGAAAGGATCGGGGCTCTTTACTTATGGCTTGATATGACAGTGATTAACTTTAGTGGTTTGGTTGCATGAATTTGCATAACAGGTTGGTTAGGAATATGAAAGCTAATAACCTTACGAAAAGCATGATGAGTAGTTAACCAATCGATTCCTTAAATCACATCAAGGGAAAGTATTTTCAAAGAGATCAGATCGACGGGTAACGTGAAAGTGTCAATTTGAATCAACAAGATTTATAAACAGTGGAGGTAACGAAGGTTTCTACTAACAAAGTTTCAACCAATAAGTCAAAGTCTAACTTCTCTGGTGTCAAATTTAAACGTTGAGCGCAAGCAAGAGAGATAAAAGAATGGGTAGAACCGGTATCTAATAAGGTATAAACTTCACAAGAATTTATAATTAACAAACCCGTAATAACTTCGTTCGGGTTACTCGCTTTTTGAGAAGTCACGAAAAATGCTCCCCCTGAAACCACCGACTTTGTTTTGTCCGTATTTGCCTTCGGTGCCACCGTCCCAACTGGACTTGATTTAGCTACAGGACAAATCGAGCTATGTGACCGTCTTTTCCACAACTAAAACATACCTTGGAAGGCTGTGAACAGTTTGGACTTATGTGTCCCTCCTCTCCGTATCTATAGCATCTAACTGGCGGTCGTTCTCCTCCCCTAGAATTTGTTGTTGGTGTTGGTGTTGGTGCTGCTGCCGACGTCTTCCAATCATCGTTAAATCTTGTCCTCTTGAATTTTTCACTTCTATTATCTTAGCCATGATTACCACCGAAGTGGTTACCATTCTTGGCATGATAATTTTCCCCACGATGGTTATCATTATTCCGATGGTCGTTGCCACAGGTACGATTATTATCGTGTAGTTGGTCGTTATCTTTTGGTTAGGCTGGCTCATTATCGCGCTCCAATAACTGAGCCCTATTCACTACATCTGAATACAAACACAATTTGTGACAAATGAGGTATTGACGTATTTCGGGTCTCAAACCTCGCAGAAATATTCGCGTCATTCGTTCATCATCTGATCGGTGTTGTTATTTACCTGAGGATTATTGTCTTCTTGTTGCACATTATCCTGGGCATTGATTGTCGGTGACTCAACGGTCTCATGTGCTTCATTGCTGATCTCAACATTTTCAGATGCCATTTTCAAACACTGTCACAAAACAAAGTTTAATTGACATATCACATATTATCCCTATACTCTGACCGACCAATTAAATACCAAATAAATTTAGGTAGGTCATACTAACGAAGGAATTCCCCGTCTCTCCCCTCCTAGTTCTTGTCTCACATCTCACCGGGGATCATATCCTAAGCTTTGATACCAACTGTGACACCCCCAAAAAAGGTATACATCACCCATCTTGAGTCGCCAAATACATGGTACATAAATCAAATACAAACTTATTTATACAACTATCGGGTAATAAACAACAAAACATAGCTTAGAGTTTAAACAAGAATATTGCCGTCTAGACAATATCCACTCTCAATGGAGTCCTCATTATAATTATTATCACACTATTTCACAGAATAGTGAGGACTACTAAAGCTACTTATCCTGGACCATCACTCTATTTCCCGACTCATCCCAGCTATATTCTCATTTCCTGAAGAGAACAATAAAAGAAAAGGGTGAGCTCAACTAGCCCAGTAAGAAATATTATGACTAAGATAATGCAGAATAAATTAGCCTTAGCCTTCAACAGTATAACAACTGATATAATATAATAGACAAAAACTTTTAGATCAACAACTGCAGCGGAATAAATAATCCATTAGAAGAGTCAAGTAAAGCATGATATCTACTATCTTCTATGATTTAAAAAAAATTTCATCAAATTTATCGCCGAGACTCAGCTTAATAAATAAACCACATCATCGAATCATCCCTGCACTACGGGCCAAGGATATTCATGTAATCATCAATGGTTATGATTATACCGAATAATCCTTGGTCATAATCATACCAACAACTGTCCATCAATGCACTACGGGCCAATGAGGACTTTTACCACATCATTTATAACATTACGGGTCATGATTATACCGAATGATCCTTGGTTATAATCATACCAATCAACAGTCCATCTATGCACGTAAGCCAAAGATGACTTTTATCACAATATAAGCAAGAGGATGATGACAATGATATAAGTATTAATCAAACGAAATCAAATCAAACGAAATCAAGGATAAATATTAAAGACTTTAAATTTTAAAAATATCCAAATTGTCAACATGATACTGCTTTGTAGAGTAAAATTCAAGAATAATATTCATGTACCAAAAATAATTTGGACAGAAAAAAAATATATTTTTAAATAAATAGCAACTGTTAATAGTACTACACTGTGAATAGTACTTGGGAATAGTACCTCGTGAATAGTACCCCGACATGAAAAGTACCCTAAATACCCGAGTGAATAATATTCGGGTGAATATTAATTGGGTGAATAGTAATCTGTGAATAGTAACTCGTAAATAGTACTCTAGCATGAAAAGTGCCCCGAATATCCGAGTGAATAATATTTGAGTAAATAGTAACCGGGTGAATAGTAACCCGTAAATAGTAACTCATGAATAGTATTCCATCATGAAAAGATCAATAATTATCAAGAAAGCTCATAATAATATTTTCATGAAAAGATACTGGATGAAGTACAAATATCAAGGATATTCTACTAATTTCATGGAGTATTGAAGCCAAAACTTCAACAAAATGAGTATAGAATTCAAAATCTGAAATGAAATAATATTACTTACATACTATAGAGTATGGAAGAAAATATTATTTCAGCGAATATTGAACAAAAATAACATCCCTTGAACGGAAATAATATTACAACGAATATTTAACGAAGATAGTATTCCTACGAATAATGAACGAAAATAATATTCATACGAATACAAAAAATAATATCTCTTTAGAATATAAATAAATAATACCCCTTACGAGTATTGAAAGAAAATAATTCTCTTCATGAATACGAAAGAAATAATACCCCTTACGACTGTTGAACGAAAATAATATTCCTACGAATATTGAACGAAGATGATATTCTTACGAATATTAAACGAAAAATAATATTCATACGAATACAAAAAATAATATCTCTTCAGAATATGAAATAAATAATACCCCTTACGACTGTTGAACGAAAATAATATTCCTACGAATATTGAATGAAGATGATATTCCTTATAAATATTGAACGAAAATAATATTCATACGAATACGAAAAATAATATCTCTTCGGAATATGAAATAAATAACACCCCTTACCTCGAAAGAAGTAGTGAAGTAGCAGACTACTATTCTTCTTTCTCTCTATAGCTTCTATCTCTATAATTGCTCTTGTGAGTCTTAGTGAATTGGTGAGAATGAAGGAAGAATGAGCTTCTATTTATAGAAAAATATAGTTTCGATAATTGCACATTTTGGGGCTCAAAATATTACTGTATAATACCTTCATCTTTTCCTTAATTTTTAATTTAGTCTTGCAAGTATTATCAAACTTGCACCACCTCCCTTAATAGTACATCATGTGAATCAATAGTTCAATCATGTGAATCAATAGTTCTATACATGTGAAAATATGAATTACAGTATAGTACCTCCATCTATACCTCTATTTTTAACTTAGTCATGCAAGTATTATCAATCTTGCACCATCTCCCCTAATAGTACATGAATGTGAATTAATAGTACACACATGTGAACAAATAGTTATAATCATGCGAATTAATAGCAATTAATTGCTCATTTATCCGATTAATTACCCGATTGGTCAATATAACTTCCAGACATCAATTATTATCGAAATAAATGTCGATTTTCACTAACACTAATAATCCCAACACAATGGAACTATCAATTTTATCTTTAATCAACACGAACTTATTCATCATTAATATTATAACTCACAATATTTAACAACCAGGTCGTTCTTAGGAAAGAGGGGGCTTTCCGATAAGAATTTCTCCTTATTGACGCGCAATTAGGTGACCAAATCTCTCATTGACAGAACTTCTAGACATTGTTAATATTGCAATTAATAATATGAATAACTTTATCATCTCAATTATTGATTTAATAATATAACATATTATGCAGATGATACTGTGACAATAATTGAATCAATAATATGAGAGATATGATGCAATAATTACTATAGAAATAATTGAGTATAACTGAGTGACTTATTACGTAAGCATAAATAATCAATACCGTGTGCTACTATGCAACCACGTGTATTACTGTACTTTTACTACCGGGTAGTTCAACAATTTAACGGTAAAACTTTCGCCGTTATTTTTATAAAAAAATAATTCCGTAGCTTTTCTAACTACGACATAATACTTCCGTTATAGGGGTCCACCAATAATTGTGTCATCGTCATTTAATATTCCTCGTTAAAACAAATATTCCCCACCAATCGAATATTATATAACCACTTACTTACTTTGCAAAATTTGTAAATATTACCCACAACTATAACATTATATCAAATCCACACCATAATATTAAAAAATATATTTCAAGAAAAATTATTCTTTATTCATAAAAGTTGGGGTCTTACATTAAGGAAATTAGTGAGCAAGAGTGTAAGAAAATTCATTTGATTTCATATTAATATTTACTCACAAAACACAAAGTTTCACACACTTTAATATTCACACTTATGTTTATTTTATATTTCCTTAGTGTTTAATAATTGTTGTTATATATATATATATATATATATATATATATATATATATATATATATATATATATATATATATATATATGGGCTATATGTATATACACAACTCTATAATACACAATCGTGCCATGACGACGATTTTTTTGGGCTATGAACCGTCACCATAGACTAAAATATCTATGGCGACGGTTGAACCGTTGCCATATGTAAGACCCCAAATTTTATGAATAAAGATTTAATTTTCTCTGAATAGTATTCTAAATAATAAGGTGATAATTTAATAAATGTTATAGTTATGGGTGATATGTGCAAATTTTACAAGTAAGCAAGTTGTCATAAAATATTTGTTTTGTCAGGGAATATTCATTTGGTCGAGTAATATTCTTTTGAGGAATATTTGTACGATGGTGCAATTATTGGTGGACCCCACAACGGAATAAATGTCGGATATAGAAAGCGACAGAAATAACCTTTTTATAAAAATAACGACAAAACTTTAACCGTTAAACTGTTAAAATACCCAGTGATAAAAGTAAAGTAATACGCGTTGTGGCATAGTAGAACACGGTATTGAACAATATCTATGATTATTAATTCTTACGTAAGAAGTCACTCAGTATTTCATTCAATAATTGTCACAGTAGTTGCTGCATAGTATCTCATATTATTGATTCAATAATTTTTACAGTAACATCTGCATAATATTTTATATTATTAAATTAATAATTGAAACGACATAGTTACTCATATTATTATTAGCATTATTAACAATGTCTAGAAAGTTCTGTCGAGGAAAGGGTTTAGGTTATTTTATGACGCGCCAGTAAGAAGAAATCCTTATCGGAAAGCCCCCTCTTTCCTGGGAACGATCTGATTATCAATATTGTGCGTTATAATATTAATGATAAATAATTGTTGAAAGATTAAAAATGTGTTGATTAAAGATAAGTGATTTGTGGTAGATATTTCTTCAATTTTTGATATAAATAGAGGGGTTTGTCATAAAACGTTTGTTGTAAGTTTGACTTATTATTCCATGGACCCCATGTGCCAATTTGTCAAACCATCGATAGAAAATTATATTAATTTTTGTTTTTTTAATATTATTATAATAGTAATAAAACAGAAAACTTTTTATAATATATATAAAGTTATTTGTTTTATTAGAATATAAATAGAATATATTATATTATATGTAAAGTTTTTGTTTTATTAGAATATTTTATTACATATTATTGCATTGTAAAATCAAATTTTTTTTGAATTCATCTGTAATTTTTCTTTATTGTTTGCCCGTGATTTTCTTTTAAATAGTGTCTTGCCATTCTCCTATAAATAGGTTGCTTAGTTATGAAATGAAAATCACACTAGAATTTGAGAATTCTTCTTTTATAATATTGTGCGTATTTCTTTTGAGTATAAGGATACTTTGAGTGTAGCAAATAGTGCAAGAATTTCTCAAGATAATCTCCGTTATACAGTCATATTTTATCTTTTACTAAGGTAAATAATGTTATTTTCTTCATACTCATAAGTGTTGTCATTCTATTCCTTATTAATCTGTGGGAATAACATGTCGACGTGAATTACCGCATGTCTAGTGAATAACTCTTCGTATTCATTCTTTATTAAGTTGTGGAAATGGTTTGTCTACGCGAATTACCACGTGACGGGTGAAAATCCATTTGCAGTCTCGAATATTCTTTCATACTTGTATGAGATATCATTTCTTTAGTGCTCGTCAAGGGATATCGTTTTCTTTCATATTTTTCTCCATTTATGGTACAAAATAATTGTTTATTTCTATAACCTTATTGTTAAATGGTGAAAATCCCTGAAATTAGTAGAATATCCTTAATAGTTTACGTTTCATCTAATATCATTTCATTGGAAAATTGGTCTGAATTTTCTTATTAAATTTTAATCTATTCATCTGGGGTACTATTCATCTGGGGTACTATTCATGTCAGGGTACTATTCATTTGGGTTACTATTCATATCAGAGTACTATTCATGATAGAATTTAATTTATTTCTTTATCCAAATTATCTTTGAAATTTAAATCTTAAATATCATTCTTGAATTTTACTCCACAATTGGTGATCATGTTGACAATTTGGACATTCTTGAACTCTGGATAAATTAAAGTATAAATCTCTAATATTTATCCTTGATCTCACTTGATTCATTCTTTATATCATTATCATCATCCTCATGCTCATATTGTGGTAAAAGTCATCTTTGGCCTATAGTGCAAAAATGGACTGTTGATTGGTATGATTATGACTAGGAATTTTGTATTGATATAGTCATGACCTTTACTATTATAGATAAAGGTTTGTGGTGAAAGTTCTCTTTGGCCCGTAGTGCATAGATAGACAGGTTTTTGGCATGATAATGACCATTGGTGATACAAACGATTATCTTTGGCCCATAATGCATAGATAATTCATTGATTGGAAATAATTATTGATTGGTGTTACAGAGATAAAATATTGATGATGGACTTTTAAATCATAGAAAATAATAGACACCATGATCTACTTGACTCTTCTAATGGATTGATATTTCCGCTGCAGTTGTTGATCTAAAACTTGTTGTCTATTGTATTTTATTAAATTTTCCCCTGTTGAGGATTAATAATAATTTGTTTTGCATTATCTTAGTCATAATATTCTTTACTGGGCTAGTTGAGCTCACCTTTTTTTTAATTGTTCTCTTCAGGAAATGAGAATATAGATGGGACTAGTCGGGGAATAGAGTGATGGTCCAAGATGGTTACTATAGTAGTCCTCACTATTCTATAAAATAGTGTGACAATAATTATAATACGTCATTTATTTGAGTTTGGATATTGTCTACAAGACAATATTTGTATTAAAACTCATAGCTTATGTTATGTCGTATTTTACACGACAGTTAATAGTTGTATATAGGAAGTTTGTATTTGGATTTTATACCATGTATTTGGCGACTCAGTATGTGTTGTGTAGAACTATTTTTGGGGCATCACAGTTGGTATCAAAGCGTAGGGATATGACCTCTGGTGCAGATCTGGGATTAGAACTGGGAGGGGAGAGGAGAGTAAAACCTTCGCTAGTGTGTCCTACATAAGCTTATTTGTTATTTAATTGGTCGGTCGAAATATAGGGATAATATTTGACATGTTAATTTCTTTAATTAACCCTTATTTTGTGGTAGTATTTGAGAATGACATCTAAAAATTTAGAGATAAGTAATGGAGCACATGAGACCATTGAGACACTGCCAATCAATAACCAGGATAATATGCATCAAGAAGGAAATAATCCTCCTATAAACAACAACACCGACCAAATGATTAACGATGGGGTGTTTAGGAGGTTTCTATAATTCACGCAACACCAGATGAGAGAGACTCCTATTCAAAATTTAGGTGGAAATAATTATAACTCACGGCTGGTCACTGCCAAGCAATTCAAGGAGTTGGGAGCACCAGTTTTTTTGGAAAAGTCAGAGCCACTTAAGGCAGAAGCTTGGATTAAGTATATCACCAAAATATTTTATGTCCTGGGACACACAGAGGAGCAAAAGATTCCCTTCACCACCTTTATGTTGCCTAGAGAGGCAGATTACTGGTGGGAATCTATGAAACATACTTATCTTTCAGCACTTAAGATGTCTTTGGAGAAGTTCCATGAATTGTTTAACGACAAGTATTTTCTAGAAAGTATTCGTTATATGAAGGAGGTGGAATTCATCAAACTAGAACAGAAAAATATGACTCTATCACAATATGAGGCCAAGTTTGCAGAATTGTCTCAGTTTGCATTCCATTTGGTAGATAATGAGGAACGAATGACACGAATGTTTTTAAGAGGTTTAAAACCTGAAATTCGTCAATATCTCATTTCTCATAAACTTTGTTTGTATTCAGATATGGTGAATAGAGCTCAATTATTAGAGCGAGATAATGAGACAGTTCAACTAAAAGAAAATAACCAACAACACTATAATAGTCGTACCAGTGGCAACAGTCATCGAAGCAATGATAATTAGCGTGGAGGAAATTATCATGCCAGAAATGGTAACCACTTCGGTGGTAATCATGACCTAGATAATAGAAGAAGTGAACCAAGTGAAAACAACTTTAAAAAGAGAAGATTCAACAATGAAAATAGAAAGACATCAACACCAGCACCAACACCCATTTCTAGGGAAGGAGAACGACCACCAGTTAGATGTTACAGATGCGGAGATGAGAGACACATCAGTCTAAATTGTACGCAGCCTTCCAAGGTGTGTTTCAGTTATGGAAAGGACGGTCACATAGCTCGATTTTTTCTTGTAGTAAAGTCAAGTCTAGCTGTAATGGTGAAACCAAAGGCGGCTACAGACAAGTCAAAGTCGGTGGTTCAGGGGAGAGATTTTGTTGTGACTTCCCAAAAAGCGAGGAACCCGAACGAAGTTATCACGGGTAAGATAATCATAAACTCTTGCGAAGTCTATTCCTTATTAGATACCGGTTCTACACACTCTTTTATTTCACCTGCTTGTGCTCAACGTTTGAACTTAACCCCTCAGAAATTAGACTTTGACTTATCTGTTGAAACTCCGTTGGGAGAAACTTTCATTACATCCATTGTTTATAAATCTTGTTTGATTCAAATTTGCACCCTCACATTATCTATTAACCTCATCTCTTTGAAAATACTTGCATTTGATGTGATGTTAGGAATTGACTAGTTAACTACCCATCGTGTTAAAATTGATTATTTTCGTAAGGTTATTAGTTTTCATATTCCTAATCAACCTATTATGAGAATTCAAGCAACCAAACCGTTGAAATCAATAATTATCATCTCTAGCTATAAAGCCATTCCTTTATTGAAAAACGAATGTCAAGCTTTCTTAGCCCATGTCACCAATTTAAATAAAAATATGTCAGATTTGAATGATATTTTCGTTGTTAATAAATTCCCTAACGTATTTCCCGAAGAACTTCCTGGCGTACCCCCAGAGCGTGAAATCAAATTTTTGATTAACCTTGAACCCGGTACAAAACCCATTTCCAAAACCCTATATCGATTGACTCATATTGAACTTCAGGAGTTAAAAGCCCAACTTCAAGAATTGTTAGACATCGGCTTTGTGAGTCCCATTATGAGTTGCCAAATATATGGTACACAATTCAAATACAAACTTAATTTATACAACTGCCAAGTGTCGTGCAGAATACGACAAAACATAAGCTGAGAGTTTTGACACGAATATTATCTTCTAGACAATATCCAAACTCAAAATAAGTCCTCATTACAATTATTATCACACTATTTCACAGAATAGTGAGGACTACTAAGGCAACCATCTGGACCGTCACTCCATTCCTCGACTAGTCCCAGCTATATTCTCATTTCCTGAAGAGAACAATGAAAGAAAAGGGTGAGCTCAACTAGCCTAGTAAGAAATATTATGACTAAGATAATGCAGAATAAATTATCGTTAGCCTTCAATAGTATAACAACTAATAGAATACAATAGATAACAAATTTTAGATCAAGAACTACAGCAAAAATAACAATCCATTAGAAGAGTCAGGTAGAGCATAATATCTACTATCTTCTATGATTTAAAAGTTTATCATTAATTTTATTGATGAGACTCAGCTTAATAAATAATCCACATCACTGAATTATCCCTGCAATACGGGCCAAGGATATCCATTAGTATCACAACCACGAATTATCCATGCACTACGGGCCAAGGATATTCGTGTTTTCACCAATATTCATGATCATGCCAAAAAACAATTCATCTTTGCACCCTTGGCCGAAGAGAAGGCATGGTTATGATCATACCAACATCTATCCATCAATGCACTACGGGCCAATGAGGACTTTTACCACATCATTTGTAACATTACAGGTCATGATTACACCGAATAATCCCTGGTCATAATCATACCAATCAACAGTCCATCTTTACACCCTTGGCCAAAGATGACTCTCATCACAATATAAGCATGAGGATGATGACAATGATATAAGAATTCAATTAAATGAAATCAAGGATAAATATTAAAGACTTTAAATTTATCCAGAGTTTAAAAACGTTCAAATGGTCAACATGATACTGCTTTGTGGAGTAAAATTCAAGAATAATAATCACGTATCAAAAATAATTTGGACAGAAAAGAAAACAATTTTTTTGTCATGAATAGTACCCCGTGAATAGAACTTCATGAATAGTACCCGTATGTATGAATAGTACTATACATATAAATAGTGTCGTACGTATAAATAGTGTCGTATAAATGAATATTACCCATGAATATTACTGTGGAATGAAAAGCTTAAAAATGAACAAGAATGTTCAGAAAAATATCTTTGTGAAACGATACCAGATGAAGCGTAAATTTCAAGAACATTCTACTAATTTTAAGGAGTATAGAAGCAATACTTAACCAAATGAGTGTAGAATTCAGAATCTGAAATGAAATAATATTACTTACATACTACAGAGTATGAAAGAAAATATTATTTCTTACAAATATTGAACAAAAATAAAATCCCTTACAACTGTTGAACGAAAATAATATTTCTTACAAATATTGAATGAAGATAATATTTCTTACGAATATTAAACAAAGATAATATTTCTTGCGAATATTGAACAAAATAAAATTTCTTACGAATACGAAAAATAATATCGTAAGCGAATATGAAATAAATAATACCCCTTACCTCAAAAGAAGAGTATTTCTGACTGGTATAGCAGATATATTCTTGAAAAAAACTTTCACTAATTTCTACACTCAAAGCTTCCTTAAACTCTATAGAAATACACTCAATATTATAGAATAAGTATTCTCTGATTCTAGTGTGATTTTCAATTCTAAACTAAGCATCCTATTTATAGGAGAATGGAAGGATACTATTTTGAAAATAAAATCACGGATCAACAGTAATAGTTCACGGGAGAAGAATTCGTCTGATAATTTGATTTTCACTATTCATTATTGTGCAATAAAATATTCTAATAAAACAAAAACTTTAAATAAAATATAATATATTCTATTTATAATCTAATAAAACAAAATATAATATATATATATATATATACCCGCACAAACACGACAACACCACACCACTCCTTTTTATTCTTTCCTGACATTACCACACACATTTAATCACACACACCACACAATTATATAAATATATATATATATATATATATATATATATATAATAAGTTAACTTATAACAAGATACTTGACTTCACAAGCCACATTTTTAAAATAATGAGCAAGTGAGGGTCCATATAATAAGCTAAACTTACAACAAATACTTCATAAAATACCCTCTATTTATCTCAATTCACTTGACTTCACAAGCCACATTTTTAATAACATTTATTCATCATTATTATAACTCGCAATATTTAATAACCAGATCATTCCAAGGAAAGAGGGGGCTTTTCGAAAAGGATTTCTCAATATTGGCTCGCAATTAGGTGACCAAACTCCTTTCCTCGACAGAACTTTCTAGACATCGTCAATAATATAAATAATAATATGAATAATTTTGTCATCTCAACTATTGATCTAAGAATATAAAATACTATGACAATAATTGAATCAATAACGTGAGATACTATGTAGCAATTAATGTGGCAATAATTGAATAAAACTGAGTGACTTCTCACATAAACATCAATAATCAATACCGTGTGCTACTATGCAACCATGCGTATTACTATACTTTTATCACCGGGTATTTCAACAGTTAATGGTAAAAATTTCGCTGTTATTTTCATAAAAAAATATTTCTATCATTTTTTCATTCCGACAGTAATTCTGTTGTGGGGTCCACAAATGATTGCGCCGTTGTACGAATATTTCCCAAACAATCGAATATTTTATAACAACTTGCTTACTCTAAAAAATTTATAAATATTACCCACAATTATAATATTATATCAAATCCACACCTTAATACTCAAGAAAAATATTTCGAGAAAATTAATCTTTATTCATAAAATTTAGGGTCTTACAGGCTTCATACGTCCTAGTACATCTCCTTGGGGTGCTCCTGTTTTATTCATAAAAAAGAAAGATGGGAGTATGCGACTTTGCATTGACTATTGGGAGTTGAATCATATCGCCATAAAAAATAGGTACCCGTTACCTCACATTGATGACCTGTTTGACCAGTTTCATGGTGCTTAATTCTTTTCAAATATCGATCTTCGTTCTGTATATCATCAGTTAAAGATTAAAACTGATGGCATTCCAAAGACTGTCTTCAGAACTCGGTATGGGCATTATGAATTCTTAGTCATGTCTTTTGGATTAACCAATGGCCATGCTGCCTTCATGGACATGATGAACCTAATAGTCAAGGAATATTTGGATCATTTCGTGGTTATCTTTATTGATGACATTATAATATACTCCAAAAGCCTAAAATATTTCTTCTCCCAAAACGAACTCAACATGCAGAAATGACATTGGCTCGAGCTGTTGAAAGATTACGACCATACCATCCAATACCATTTTGAAAAAGTGAACATACGTGGTAGCTGATCCGTTGAGTAGAAGTTCATATGCGAGTACGGATGCGATATTGTCAACACATATACCCATTTTTTATGACTTACAAAATTTAGAGATAGAGTTAAAAACTTCAGGGACCCACTTGAAGATGACAAATATACGAGTAGAACTAGCTTTAATCGATAAAGCCAAAGCTGCTCAAGCTGTAGACCCAGAGTTGGTACGTATGACTACGGAAATATTCAAATGATCCGACAACGTATACAAATAACACAAGATCGACAAAAGAGTTATGTTGATCTTCATTGAAGGGACGTAGAATTTAATGTCAGAGACCATGTATTGCTATGTGTTGCTCAATGGAAAGGAGTTACGAGTTTCGAAAAGAGAGAAAAGCTCAACCCTTGATTTATTGGTCCATTTGAAATCTTCGATCGAGTAGGAACTTTGGCCTATAGACTCACCTTACCGCCAATCATGTCTCATGTTAATACTATTTTTCACATATGTATGCTATGTAAATATGTGGAAGACCCAAACAACATTATTAAATTAGAACTAGACGAGATAGCCGAAGAGTTAATGTATGAGGAGGTACCTGTCAAGATCTTGGATAAGAAGGAACATATTATACGCTCAAAGTTTATACCTCAAGTCAAAGTTTTATGGAGAAAATACGTGCAAGTATACACTGTGACGCCCCCAAAATAGGTCCACACGACCCATTCTGAGTCGCCAGATATCACACTATAAAAATCAAATACAAACTTTGTTGAACTGTCGTATAGAATACGACCATAGTTAACTGTGAGTTTTAATACAAATGTATGTAACTCTCATGGTTCCTCGACCACATCCTTACAATGATACTTTACATAAAAGTATAGTCAAAAACTGTTTTAGAAATTAAAATCTTTGGGAAGTGCTTAAGGAAACCTTCGTACATGGGAGGCCATGCGTCTAGGTTATGATAGATATCATATGTCCACAGAATTATCCTTGGTTGACCCAATAGACCTCAAAGAAAAACGAGAAGATTACTATCATCTTCTTTCCAATGGTGAGTCTTCTCTTGACATATAACTATCTCCACAGTCTCCAAGTGAAAATTATATTTCAAATAAACTCCAAGATCATATAGGTAGTGCTCGTAGATATACTCAGGAAGTGGATATGCACAACCCTGTCTTATGATAACACGAGGTTGTATGTCATTAGACATCTTGTATGATAGTGGCAAAACACCCTTCCAAAGTTGGGTTCACCTCACCCTATTCGGTTCCCCAAAATTAAATATCAAATGACGTATACAATACGGCACACTTATCTAAAGTCATAAATAAAATTATTTTCATACTATTTAGGGAGAACCAACAATGACTATAGACCACCGTTCTATTCCCTTGTTATCCCTCGCCAACTCCAAATTACACTCTTATTACCTGAAAAGAATTATGAAGCAAAAAGGGTGAGCACAACTAGCCCAGTAAAGAATATCATGACTAAAGATAATTTACATCATCAATAGCCTTCATCAGTAATTAATCGTAGATTTATAACATATGGTAGAGCGATAAAACGCTTTCAACCATAGTTACAATGAGAACGAAAGATCCATTAGAAGAGTCAAATAGACCATCGATCTATTATCTTCTATGTTAAAAGTCCACCGATAATGTTTTATCCATGTAACATCAATCAACAATTCCTGTCCACAATCATATGAATAACTTATAATCATAATTGTGATTCTAAATTCCTCTTCGTACCCAGGATGAAGAAAATTTTCATCACCTATTTTTACCTGAAACATCAAAAATCATGGTTATATCAAATCACAATTTCTTCTCATAATCATACTAATAAATTCATCTTTGCACTACGGCCAAAGATATTCATTAACAATTTATCTTTGCACTACAGGCCAAAGACATACAACTGTATTTTAGAAGAGTCAAGTAGAGTATGATATCTACTATCTTTTACGAATTAAAAATTTATTAGCAATATTTTATCGCTGAGACTGCTTAATAAATAATCCACATCATCGAATCACCCCTGCACTACGATCAAGGATATTCGTTAATATCACATCCATGAATTAATATTTCATTGCTGAGACTCAGCTCAATAATTAATCCACATCATCGAATCATCCCCTACTACGTGCCAAGGATATTCGTTAATATCACAACCACGAATTATCTATGCACTACAGGCCAAAGATAATCATGTTTTCATCAACGGTCCTGATCATGCCATAAAACAATTCATCTTTGCACCCTTGGACGAAGAGAATCCATAGCCATAATCATACCAAAAACTGTCCATCAATGCACTACGGGCCAATGAGGACTTTTACCACATCATTTGTAACATTACGGTCATGATTATACCGAATAATCCTTGGTCATAATCATACCGAGTCCATCTACGCACTACAGGCTACAGATGACTTTCATCATAATATAAGCATGAGGATAATGACAATGATATAATGAATAAATTAAATGAGATAAAGGATAAATATTAAACATTTATAATACAATTTATCCAGCGTTCAATAATAACCAAATGTTATTAATCACTTAATAATCTCATAATCTAATATCATTAATATTATAACAATATTTTAATCATTTCTTAAACTTAAAAAAAAATTATTTCAACTGTTTACACTTTATCAAATAATACATTTAATCATTCAAAAATATCATACTCATAAGATTTCATTATCAATGATCAAATCCCTCATCAAAAAAAATCTGCATATACCCTATATAGGATTCTCAAGCCATAAAATCCTATTTTCCAATTTTAATACTTCACATAACATATTTAATTCATTTACTCATAACTAGTTCATTTTAATGAAAATATCAAATCAGTTCCAAAAATATTTCTTTTCCTCGAGATTTAGCGAATATATAGTCCCATATTGAACATATATTTTCTCGAAATTTTAAAATTCATTTACTATTTTTCATATGGTTAAAATCGCAATTGAATATTTAGATATTTATCATAAATTGTACTTTTGTCCAAAAATTCCGAATTTACAGTGCTATACTCCTCTGTTATATACATGTACTCCCAATAAAAATTTCACCAATTTTGGAGTTAACCACAAGGAGTTATAAGGGTTTACTTTTAAAATAGTCTTTTCCTATAAAATTCATAACTCCTAATCTATACATTCAAAAATCTCTATTTTTTGACACAATCTAGAAAACTCATCAAATTATCATTTCAAATTTTTCCAGAATTTTTGAGGGTCAAAAAAATTACAAAACTGCCTCGCAAAACCCCTTTTGAATGAAAATACTATTCATATGAATACGAAGGATCATTCACCATGCATACTGAATCTATATAGACAAAGTTATTCCAATGTAATAATAAAGAATGGAATAACGTAAGAATTCACCATGCATGCGATAGACCGCATAGACAAAAGTTATTCCCAATGTAATAATAAAGAATGAAATAACAACTAATTCACCATGTATGCGATAATCGCATGCATAAAAGTTATTCCAACAAAATAATAAAGAATGGAACCAGTCATGCGTAAACGCAGCGCATGTGATATTCCGGCGTAAAAAATAAAGAATGGAACCAGGTCATACGTAAACGCACTGATAGGATATTCCGACAGAATAATAAAGAATAGAATAACAGAATAATTTCATCATGTATACGGTAGTCCGCGTATACAGGTTATTCCAACAGAAGAATAAGGAATGGAATAACAATAGTTCTCTTCATGAATACAAAATAAATAATACCCCTTACGAGTACAACAAATAATATCCCTTATGTGACGCCCCCAAAATAGGTATACATCACCCATCTTGGGTCATCAGATACAAGGTACTGAATATAAATACAAACTAATTATACAACAGTTGTGTAAAATACTACAAAACATAAATTGAGAGTTTTAATAAGAATATTTTCATCTAGACAATATCCATACTTAAAGGAGTCCTCAATACATTTATTGTCACACTATTTAACAGAATAGTGAGGACTACTAATACTATCATCCGACCGTCACTCCGCTCCTCGACTAAATCAAACTTACGTTGTCATTTCCTCAAGAGAATAAAGTGAAAGAAAGGGGTGAGCTCAACTAGCCCAGTAAGAAATATATTATGACTAAGATAATGTAGAATAAATTATTATTAGTCTTCAACAATGTTAAACTGATAAAATACAATAGACATCAAGTTTAACTGTAGCGGAACAAACAATCCATTAAAAGAGTCAAGTAGAGAATAAAATCTACTATCTTCTATGATTTAAAAAGTTTTCATCAACTTAATCACCGAGACTCGACAATAAATAAACCACATCATCGAATCATCCCCGCACTACGGGCCAAGGATATTCATTAAATCATCAATGGTCATGACTATACCAAATAATCCCTGGTCATAATCATACCAAAAACTGTCCATCAATGCATTACAGGCCACTGAGGATTTTTACCACATCATCCGTCACATTACGATCATGACTATACCAAATAATCCCTGGTCATAATTACACCAAGTCCATCTATGCACATAAGCCAAAGATGACTTTTATCACAATATAAACATGAGAATGATGACAATGATATAACAATATTTTAATCACTTCTTAAACTTATAAACAATTTATTTCAAGTGTTTATACTTTACCAAAAAATACATTTAATCATTCAAAAATGCCATACTCATAAGATTTCATCACCAATGATCAAATCCGTTATCAAAAATCTTCATATACCCTATATAGGATTCCCAAGCCATAAAATCTTATTTACTAATTTCGTTACTTCACATAACATATTTAACTCATATGTTCGTAACTAAACCATTTTCATGAAAAATTACCAAATCAACTTGTTATTTTTCTATCCTTTGTCCAAACATATATACATATATTTCATACACAACAAGTATTTTTTAATAATTTTTCAACTCCCTTAAGTATTTTTCAAAAATCAATTTCTAATTAATTTCTTAAGAAATTAGCTACCTCAAGTTTAACTCCAGAAATTCCCAAATCTTGGCAGGATCGTACACATGTTAACGTGAGCTTCCAGTTTAAATTTCATGGTCATCGGAGTTATAGAACTCCGGTTATAGCATTTTTCGTGAGAAAAACCTAAATATTGAAATAGTCATGACTTGATCATTTTAAGTCGGAATGAGCTCATTTTTGGACAGGAGGTACTTTATACCATATATTTTCATGTCCCAAAAGGCTTGAATGTTTCTCACAAACTAAGTGGCCGAAAATACCCTTTTAAATTTCTGGACAGTAGCCTTTTTGGTACTTTACAGTTTTTGACTCCTTTGCTAAAATCAGTCCACACGAAAATCTACAACACTTTTTTCAGTGATTCCACTTGGATAAGTTAGAAAACTCATAGATCTAACTCTAGAACTTGACCACACTCAAAAATTCAAAATATAATAGGAGATATGGTCAATTGAATTTCATATTCTATTTTCACCAAAATCTGATTTTCAACCATTTGTGATTTATAAGAAACTTTCATGTTTTCACATAATAACCAATATAACTCATCATGACAATGACATAATAATTCAATAAAACAAGTTCAAGAATAAATTTTAAAGATTTATAAGTTAATTTATCCTGAACTCAATAATGTCCAAATTGTCAACATGATACTGTTTTGTGGAGAAAAAATCAAGAATGCTCAGAAGAATATTTCCACGAAAAGATACTGGATGAAGCGCAAATATCCAGGATATTCCACTAATTTCAAGGAATATAGAAGCCAAAGCTTTAATCAACTGTGTATAATAGAATATATGAAACTGCAAATGGATTTTCGCCCGCCATGCGGTAATCCACGTAGCTAGATCCTTTCCATAATTTAATAAGAAATGAATACAAAGGATCATTTACCATGCATGGGGTAATCCACACGCATGTGTTATTCCAATGTAATAATAAAGAATGGAATAATGTAAGGATTCACCATGCATGCGATAGATCGCATGCATGTGAGTTATTCCCAATGTAATAATAAATAATGGAACCAGGTCATGCGTAAACGCACAGATAGGATATTCCGATAGAATAATAAAGAACGGAACCAGGTCAAGCAAAATTCGCACCGACAGGATATTCCAACAAAATAATAAAGAATGGAATAACAACAAAAATCATCATGCATGCGATAGACCTCATGAGATAAAGTTATTCCAATGTAATAATAAATAATGGGACCAGTCATGCGTAAACACACGCATGTGATATTTCAATGTAATGATAAAGAATGGAATAATGTAAGAATTTCACCATGTATGCGGTACTTGCGAGATAGACAAAGTTATTCCAACATAATAATAAAGAATGGAATAACGTAAGAATTTCACCATATATGCGATTATTTATATATAAAGTTATTTCAATGTAATAATAAGGTATGGAATAACGTAAGTTCTCTTCATGAATACGAAAAAAATAATACCCCTTACGAGTACAACAAATAATATCTCTTACCTTATAAAGAAGAGTACTCAAAGCCGGTAGGCGGGGATATACTTGAAAAAAAACTTGCACTACGCTCAAAGCTTCTTAAAACTTTTAAGAAATACGCTCAAGATTATAGAAGAGAATTCTCTGAATTTCCGTGTGATTTCAATTCTAACTAAGCATCCTATTTATAGGAAAATAGAAAGGATACTATGCAATAAAATATAATATATATATATATATATATTATATATTTTATTTAAAATCTAATAAAATAATTAACTTTATAAAAGTATTCTATTTTATATAAAAAGATTTTACTATCTGCAACATTATATAATAAAACATATTATATTCTAATTATTGTTTAATAAATCAAATAACTTTATAAAAGTATTTTGTTTTATATAAAAAATTTTACTATACAAAACACTATGCATAATAAAATATATTATATTCTAATTATTGTCTAATTAAACAAATAACTTTATAAAAGTATTATGTTTTATATAAAAACTTTTCTGCTTTTATTACATTAATAATACTAATAAAACAAAATCTATATATATATATATATATATATATATAAACTTCCGTAACTTCATAAAAAGACACCTCAATATATTTAACAATATTTATCATCATTATTATAATTCAAAATATTAATCGACCGTGTCATTCCTGTGAAAAAGGGGCTTTCAATAAGGATTTCTCCTATTAATAAGCAATTAGGTGACCAAACCTCTCCTTGCGTAACTTCTAGACATCGTTAATATTATAAATAATAATATTAATAACTTCGTCGTCTCAATTATTGATTTAATAATATATAATATATCGACAATAATTGAATCAAATAACGTGAGATACTATGCGTAATTATCAGTAGCAATAATTGAACAAAATTGAGTGACTTCTCATGTAAGCATCAATAATCAATACCGTGTGCTAGTATGCAACCACGCGTATTGTTGTACTTTTAACATCGGGTGTTTCAATAGTTAATGGTAAAACTTCCGTCGTTATTTTCATAAAAATATTATTGTCATTTTCTAAATCCGACAATAATTCTGTTGTGGGGTCCACCAATGATTGTGCCATCGTACGAATATTCCCTGTTAAAACGAATATTCCCCGACCAATCGAATATTATATAACAACTTGTATACTTTTCAAAATTTCTAAGTACTACCCACAACTATAACATTATCTCAAATCCACACCATAATATTCAAAAAAAAATATTTTGAGAAAATTAAATCTTTATTCCTAAAATTTGGGGTTTTACAATCTCCCATCCTTATGAAATTTCGCCCTCGAAATTTACGTACGTACCTGGTATGCTGAATAGGTGAGGATACCTTGACTTCATTTCAAATTCTAACTCTTGAGGTATAACATTTGAGTGTTGAATACGATCCTTCTTATCCAAGATTTTAACACGTATCTCCTCATACGTTAAATCTTCTACTATATAGTCTTGTTCTAATTTAATAATGTGGTTCAGGTCATCCACATATTTACGTAACATCGATACGTTAAAAACATTATGAACACGCTACATACTTGGCGGTAAAACGAGTCTATAGGCCACAATTTCTACTCGATCGAGAATTTCAAATGGGCCAATTAAATCGAGGGTTGATATTTCCTCTCTTCGACAACTCTTGCTTTTAAAATAACGCCCTCTTAAACCTTCTTCTTCGTATTCATTAGCTCAAGTCCGTAGCTTTATCGACTTTAATATTATCGACTAAAGTCGATTCTAATCATATATTCAAGTTATCTTCACGTAGGTTCGTATATTCACACTTGTAAACGATATGATCTTCTACTCAACGCGTCACCACCACGTCATTCTTCCACAATGATATTGAATGGTATGATCGTAATCTTCAACAGCTCGAGCCAACGTCTTTGGCGCATTATACGTTCGTTTTGGGTGAAGAAATACTTGAGTGTTTTAGAAATAGGTTTTGTACTGGGGTCTATACAAAATTCGATTTCACGCGCTAGGGGTAGGTTAAGAACTTCTTCCGGGAATACGTCAGGAAATTCATTAACAATAGAAATATCATTCAAAACTGTGACCCTCATCCAAGACTTGGATAGCACATGTAATGAAGGTTTCTCCTAACGGAGTTTCAACAGATAAGTCAAAGTCTAACTTCTCCGGAGTCAAATTTAAACGTTGAACGCAAGCAAGAGAGATAAAAGAATGGGTAGAACAGGTATCTAATAAAGTATAGACTTCGCAAAAATTTATAATTAACTAACCCGTGCTAACTTGGTTCGGGTTACTCGTTTTTTGAGAAGTCATGAAAAATGCTCTTCCTGAAACCACCAACTTTTTTTTGTCCGTATCCGCCTTTGGTGCCACCGTCCCAGGTGGACTTGACTTCACTATACGACAAAATTGAGCTAAATGACCTTCTCTTATTGAAATTTCCACTTCTATTATCTTGGCCATGATTATCACCGAAGTGGTTACCATTCTTGGCATGATAATTTCCCCCACTATGGTCATCATTGTTCGATGGCCATTGCCACCCTGCATTTATTATTATCGTGTTGTTGGTCGTTACCTTTTGGTTGTGCTAACTCATTATCGCGCTCCAATAACTGAGCCATATTCACAACATCTGAATATAAACAAAGTTTATGAGAAATGATGTATTGACGTATATCGGGTTTCAAACCTCTTAGATACATTCGCGTCATTCGCTCCTCATTATCGACCAAATGGGATGCAAACCGGATAACTCATAAACTTAGCCTCGTCTTGGATATACGGTCATATTATTTTGCTCCATTGCTTATCTCAACATTTTCAGATGCCATTTTCAAACACTGTCACAAAACAAGGGTTAATTGACATATCACATATTATCCCTATACTCTGACCGACCAATTAAATACCAAATAAACTTAGGTAGGTCATACTAGCGATGGAATTCCCCGTCTCTCCCCTCCTAGTTCTTGTCTCACATCTCAGCCAGGGATCATATCCCTAAGCTTTGATACCAACTGTGATGCCCCCAAAATAGGTATACATCACCCATCTTGGGTCGTCAGATACAAGGTACTAAATACAAATACAAACTAATTATACAACAGTCGTGTAAAATACGACAACACATAAATTAAGGGTTTTAAAAAAGAATATTTTCATCTAGACAATATCCACACTCAAAGGAGTCCTCAATACATTTATTGTCACACTATTTAACAGAATAGTGAGGACTACTAATACTATCCTCTGGACCGTCACTCCGTTCCCCGACTAGTCCCGGCTACGTTCTCATTTCCTGAAGAGAACAGTGAAAGAAAGGGGTGAGCTCAACTAGCCCAGTAAGAAATATATTATGACTAAGATAATGCAGAATAAATTATTATTTGTCTTCAACAATGTTAAACTGATAAAATACAATAGACATCAAGTTTAACTGCAGCGGAACAAGCAATCTATTAAAAGAGTCAAGTAGAGAATAAAATTTACTATCTTCTATGATTTAAAAAGTTTTTCATCAACTAAATCGCTGAGACTCAGCTTAATAAATAAACCACATCATCGAATCATCCCCACTTGACTACGCCAAGGATATTCATTAAATCATCAATGGTCATGACTATACCGAATAATCCTCGTCATAATCATACCAAAAAGCGTCCCATCAATGCACTACAAAATCGAGTATTTTTACCACATCATCCGTCACATTACTATTCCATGACTATACCGAATAATCCCTGGTCATAATCACACCAAGTCCATCTATGCACGTAAGCCAAAGTTGACTTTTATCACAATATAACATGAGAATGATGACAATGATATAAGCATTAATCAAACGAAAACAAGGATAAATATTAAAGACATTAAATTTATCCAAATATTATCAATCACTTTATAAACTCATAATCTAATATTATTAATATATAATAATATTTTAATCACTTCTTAAACTTATAAACAATTTATTTCAATTGTTTATACTTTACCAAATAATACATTTAATCATTCAAAAATGCCATACGCATAAAATTTCATCACCAATGATCAAATCCCTTATCAAAAATCTGCATATACCCTATATAGGATTCCCAAGCCATAAAATCATATTTACTAATTTCGTTACTTCACATAATATATTTAACTCATATGTTCGTAACTAAACCATTTTCATGAAAAATTACCAAATCAGCTTGTTATTTTTCTATCCTTTGACCAAACATATATACATATATTTCATACACAACAAGTATTTTTTTTATAATTTTTCAACTCCCTTAAGTATTTTTCCAAAATTAATTTCTAATTAATTCTTTAAGAAATTAGCTACCTCAAGTTTAACTCCAGAAATTCCCAAATCTTGGCAGGATCTTACACATGTTAACGTGAGCTTTCAGTTTAAATTTCATGGTCATCGGAGTTATAGAACTCCGATTATAGCATTTTTCGTGGAAAAAACCTAAATATTGAAATAGTCATAACTTGCTCATTTTAAGTCAGAATGAGCTCATTTTTGGACAGGAGGTACTTTATACCATATATTTTCATGTCCCAAAAGGCCGGAATTTTTCTCATAAACTAAGTGGCCGAAAACTCCCTTTTAAATTTTTGGACAATAGCCTTTTTGGTACTTTGCAGTTTTTGACTCCTTTGCTAAAATCAGTCCATACGAAAATCTACAACACCTTTTCCAGTTATTCCACTTGGATAAGTTAGAAATCTCATAGATCTAACTCTAGAACTTGATCACACTCAAAATTCAAAATATAATAGGAGATATGGTCAATTAAATTTCACATTCCATTTTCACGAAAATCTGATTTTCAACCCTTTGTGATTTCTAAGAAACTTTCATGTTTTCACATAATAACCAACATAACTCATCATGACAATGACATAATAATTCAATAAAACAAGTTCAAGAATAAATTTTAAATATATATAAGTTAATTTATCCTGAACTCAATAATGTCCAAATTGTCAATATGATATCGCTTGTTTGTGAAAAAATTCAAGAATGCTCAGAAGAATATTTCCACGAAAAGATACTGGATGAAGCGCAAATATCCAGGATATTCCACTAATTTCAAGGAATATAGAAGCCAAAGCTTTAATCAACTGTGTATAATAGAATATATGAAACTGCAAATGGATTTTCGCCCGCCATGCGGTAATCCACGTAGCTAGATCCTTTCCATAATTTAATAAGAAATGAATACAAAGGATCATTTACCATGCATGGGGTAATCCACACAGACAGGTTATTCCAACAGAATAATAAAGAATGGAATAACAGAAGGATTCACCATGCATGCGATAGATCGCACAGACAGGTTATTCCCAACAGAATAATAAATAATGGAACCAGGTCATGCGTAAACGCACAGACAGGATATTCCGATAGAATAATAAAGAACGGAACCAGGTCAGGCAAAATTCGCACCGACAGGATATTCCAACAAAATAATAAAGAATGGAATAACAACAAAAATCACCATGCATGCGATAGATAGCATGCACAGATGTGTTATTCCAATGAATAATAAATAATGGGACCAGTCATGCGTAAACACACGATGATGATATTTCAAATGAGAATGATAAAGAATGGAATAATGAAAGAATTTCACCATGTATGCGGTATTAGCATATGAGCAAGTTATTCCAACATAATAATAAAGAATGGAATAATGTAAGAATTTCACCATATATGCAAGATTACTTATATATACAAGTTATTTCAATGAATAATAATAAGGTATGGAATAACAGAAGTTCTCTTCATGAATACGAAAGAAATAATACCCCTTACGAGTACAACAAATAATATCTCTTACCTTATAAAGAAGAGTACTCCGACGGGTAGGGCGGGGATATACTTGAAGAAAACTTGCACTACGCTCAAAGCTTCTTAAAACTCTTAAGAAATACGCTCAAGATTATAGAAAAGAATTCTCT
Source organism: Panax ginseng (assembly GCA_020205605.1). Lineage (NCBI taxonomy): Eukaryota > Viridiplantae > Streptophyta > Magnoliopsida > Apiales > Araliaceae > Panax > Panax ginseng. The sequence goes on from CM035135.1 coordinate 3,653,784, forward strand.
GAATTTCTGGTGTGATTTCAATTCTAACTAAGCATCCTATTTATAAGAAAATAGAAAGGATACTATGCAATAAAATATAATATATATATATATATATATATATTTATATATTTTATTTAAAATCTAATAAAATAATTAACTTTATAAAAGTATTCTGTTTTATATAAAAAGATTTTACTATGCAAATACTATACAGGTACTATGCAAAACACTATGCATAATAAAATATATTATATTCTAATTATTGTTTAATAAAACAAATAACTTTATAAAAGTATTCTATTTTATATAAAAAGATTTTACTATGCAAAATACTATGCATAATAAAATATATTATATTCTAATTATTGTCTAATAAAACAAATAACTTTATAAAAGTATTCTATTTTATATAAAAAGCTTTTTTGTTTTATTACTTTAATAATACTAATAAAATAAAATTTATATATATATATAATATATATATATATATAAACTTTCGTGACTTCATAAAAAGACACCTCAATATATTTAATAATATTTATCTTCATTATTATAATTCACAATATTAATCGACCAGATCGTTCTCAGGAAAGAGGGGGCTTTCGAATAAGGAATTCACCCTATTGGCGCGCAATTAGGTGACCAAACCTCTCATTGGTAGAACTTCTAGACATCGTTAATATTGCAAATAATAATATTAATAACTTCGTCGTCTCAATTATTAATTTAATAATATATAAAATATCGACAATAATTGAATCAAATAACGTGAGATACTATGCAATAATTACTGTAGCAATAATTGAACAAAACTGAGTGACTTCTAACGTAAGCGTCAATAATCAATACTATGTGCTACTATGCAACCACGCGTATTACTGTACTTTTAACACCGGGTGTTTCAACAGTTAATGGTAAAACTTCCGCCGTTATTTTCATAAAAATATTTTTGTCGTTTTCTCAATCTGACAATAATTCTGTTGTGGGGTCCATCAATGATTGTGCCGTCGTACGAATATTCTCTATTAAACCAAATATTCCCCGACCAATCGAATATTACATAACAACTTGCATACTTTTCAAAATTTCTAAATACTGCCCACAACTATAACATTATCTCAAATCCACACCATAATATTCAAAAAAAAAAATATTTCGAGAAAATTAAATCTTTATTCGTAAAATTTGGGGTTTTACACCTTACCTTAGAAAGAAGAGTATTCCGACTAGTAGGGCGAGGATATTCTCGAAGAAAACTTGCACTATTTCTACGCTCAAGGCTTTCTTAAACTCTGAAGAAATACGCTCAAGATTATAGAAGAAGAATTCTCTGAACTTCTGATGTGATTTTCAATTCTAACTAAGCATCCTATTTATAGGAGAATGGAAAGGATACTATGCTGCACTATGCAATAAAATATAATATATTCTATTTATAATCTAATAAAATAAATAACTTTATAAAAGTATTCTGTTTTATATAAAAAGATTTTACTATGCAAATACTATGCATAATAAAATATAATATATTCTATTTATATTCTAATAAAACAAATAACTTTATAAAAGTATTCATTTTTATATAAAAAGATTTTACTATGCAAATACTATGCAGCACTTATCTGCAAACACTATGCATAATAAAATATAATATATTCTATTTATAATCTAATAAAACAAATAACTTTATAAAAGTATTCTGCTTTTATATAAAAAGATTTTACTATACAAACACTATCTGGTCTTATGCAAAACACTATGCATAATAGAATATTATATATTCTATTTATAGTCTAATAAAACAAATAACTTTATAAATGTATTATATTTTATATAAAAAATTTTACTATGCAAACACTATACAGCACTATGCAAACACTATGCATAATAGAATATAATATATTCTATTTATAATTTAATAAAACAAAACTTTATAAAAAAATATTTTGTTTTATATAAAAAGATTTTAATATGCAAACACTATCACGCAGTACTATGCAAATACCATGCATAATAAAATATATTATATTCTATTTATAATCTAATAAAATAAATAACTTTATAAAAGTATTTTGTTTTATATAAAAAGTTTTCTATTTTATTACATTTATAATAATAATAAAATAAACTTATCACCATTATTATAATTCACAATATTAATCGACCAGGTTGTTCCCAGGAAAGAGGGGGCTTTCCAATAAGGATTTCTCCTTATTGGCGGCGCAATTAGTGGTGACCAAACCTCTCCTTGATGTAACTTCTGAACATCGTTAATATTGCAAATAATAATATTAATAACTTTGTCGTCTCAATTATTGATTTAATAATATAAAAAAATATCAACAATAATTGAATCAAATAACGTGAGATACTATGCAGCAATTACTGTAACAATAATTGAACAAAACTGAGTGACTTTTCACGTAAGCATCAATAATCAATACCGTGTGCTACTATGTAACCACGCCAGACATCGTATTTTACTACCGTGTAGTTCAACAGTTTTAATTGCGTAACACTTTCGTAGTTATTTTTATAAAATGATAATTACATGCTTTTCTAACTACGACAATATTTCGCTGTGGGATCCACCAATGATTGTGTCGTCGCATTTGGATATTCCCTGACAAAAAGAATATTTTATATCAACTTGCTTACTTTGCAAAATTTTCACATATCACCCTTAACTTTAAACTTTTATCAATTTAACTATTTACCAAAATAGAAAAATTAAATATTTTTATTTCATAAAATTCGGGGTCTCACATACACAATTAACAAGTAATAAAGTGATAAGTAAATTGTCGATCCCACGAGGAATATGCTAATAATACTAACCAAGTACCAACTTTGTATTAATTTGATTTTATTTAAACAAGTGATTAAGGATTATAAAACTAATTATTAAAAATTAAAATTAAATTGCTAATAAGGATTTATATCAGATTTAAAAGCTTATGATTACAATTTCCCCTAATGCCTTGTCAAAATCTCTTTACTCTCTTTCAATTAATTTATCATAACAAATTGTTAATCGAGAATTCTGCAATAATTATAACCTCTTTCAATGGTTTGATAAAAATATCTCTTCTAATTAAATCACTATATTCCTATGTGAAATAATTTAGAACAAATTCATTAAGCTTAAATTTTCACAATAGTTACACACGACATATATGTATATTCCTATCTTATACACAAATTAAGTTATTTAATCCTAAAAAAGATAATCAAGATGCATCAAATCACATTCATATATAACCATATAATCCATTTTCAAATTTCATATAGGTTATCACAATAATTTCTAGCTAAACAATCATACATAAAACACAAAATATGACGAACAATTTATTTATGATAACGGTAATCAAAATGAGAGCAAATTAATTTAAACTAAACATTGAGTTCTAATGCAATCTTAATTAAGAATTAGTTCATAATGGAATAAGAAAACAACATCAAATTAATTAGCATCTTAGATTACAAAAATAAAAGGAAGAGATAAGAAAACAAAAATTGTGTCACGCAGGCTCGCTCTCCGACTCGGCTTTCAATTCTTTCTCTATGCCTTGCTCCTTGACATCTCATGTCAAACCCTTAGCTTTTAATGGTTTATATTATGATGTTAGATATTATGTTGTTAATCCCCATTGATTATCAATAATCTATCATATATATTAGATCTATGCAGCCCTAAGATTCACAATCCTTGCCCAACTCAATTTAGCTCAACATCCTAAGTCAAATAGCAGAACAACACCAAGCAGTCCAACAAAGAATCAACAACTTGAACATCCAGTAGACCGTTGCGTTAAGCCAATCACAAAGAATGACCGACTTATCGCCTTCACTACTAGCGTCGTCATCGCTCCTCGCCAACAATACGTCAACAACGTTGATGCTTCCATGCGCTAACCTCGCGCGCCCATGCACTAACCATGCTAACGCCTGATTCAGCGTGCCAACGTGAACCTAAGTGCCTTGCCATGCTAACGCCGAGTCACATGCTGACGCCTGACGCATTCCAAGCACCTAATATTGCATTTTGCTGTATAATTAAGATTGATAACCCATAATTTGTTGTTTCACACACAAAAACACTAAAATACATAAAAATGAATTAAAAATACTTAAGGACTCACATTTTCATCAGGCCAAAAGTACTCAATTCATAGGTATAAAGCACACTCTTATAAAAATATGATATATTAACAAAAATATAATGAAACTTATACCTACTTAAACAATTTAATTTGTGTAAATTTAACTTACATGTCACTTTTCCAACACACGACACATGAAGGAGGGATCGTATTGCTCGAACTGTCCAAAACATGTGCATCTAGGGGGAGGAAAGAAAAATATATGGAATGCAGCGTATTCTTGGCATATAAGTCCAAGATACTACAATAAAAACTTAATTTAGTAAATTATATGTCGTGCTATCAAATTAAATATTATTAAAATTTGATTATTTATGTATCGGATACATACTGAGCAAAGCCAACTACTACTGAGAAGACATGTCGCTTTGTCGATCTGCGTCCAAATAAACCTAGGTTCGTTGACCGGTGACGTTGATGACCACTATTTGTAAAAGTAATATACAATTGATATTACGACCATTATTTGTAAAAGTAAACCAAAACTGAAAAAATTGAAAATAAAATTATATTTACTGGATAGATGATAATGGGGATCTACCTTGATTACCCTGTGCGAAACCTGAACGGCCACCACTACGGTCGCCACTACCACTATGTCGCGCCATAAATATGTAGTATACTAAAAACTCCAAATATTACATGAAATTAGATTGAGATACTCAATAAGCGTTGTTAATTATGTGAATTATAAAACATAAATATAGAACTTGACACTTACTAAAATAAGAACATATTCCATTTTGTCATCAAACTCGTCAAAATCGTTATCACGACCACTATCCTGTGATTTTATCTCTTCCTCTTCCTCATCAATTTCTTCATTGTTATCCTCTTCAACGACGATATAGTCATTGAAGACCACATCTTCTTCACTTTCTAGGTCATTGTACATCAATGATATCATTATATTGCAACTCTTCATTGTTTATCACTATACTGTTGGGGTTACTAACATTTTCTTAAAACGACTCATCAGGTTCTGTGACATCCCAGATTTTTTAAGAATTAATAGATGAGAATTTAATAAATAAAATTCTTATTTTAAGATGTTTAAGTACGAGAATGTGTATATGTGTTATATATTGTGAAATATGTGAATTAGTGTGAAGAGAATTTAAATATTAATTTAATATTTATTAAAGTAAATAAATATTTTAATTGAATTATTTATTGAGATTATGTGATTAATATGGAGTAATGTAATTAAGTGTATTATATTAATTAAATGATTATTTAATATTTAATTAATATGTAATGATTTTATGTTATAGTTCTAATTTAATTGAGATAATGTAGTGATGTGATAATTGTTACATGAAGTTATAATTAGCGAGTAATTATAGTGTGCCAATTTTATGTGATTAATTGATATTAAACTTTTAATTAATTAAATTAATGTTAAGATTTAATTAATTAAAGGATAACATTAAGAATATGTGTTAAAGGATCTATTAAAAGAGTTTTTAAAACTTTTTTTCCCAAACAAGGCCTTACTTTGGTTTTAAACCTGTTTTACCCAAACAAAACCTTAACTATTAAAACCTAATTTTAAAATAATATGGTTTTGCCAAACAAGCCTTAGGGCTTTTAAAATTCTAATTTTAGTAACTTATATATTAAATTTATAATCAGTATATGTAATTATATTGAGAGTTACATATTCTATAATTATATGTGTTATACGTATATTGTATATACACTAAGTTACGTTAGTTTTCTAAACCTAAGTCTAAACTAAGAACAAATAGAAGAAGAGAGAATGCAAAGAAGAAGAAGAAGAAGAAGAAGAAGAAGAAGAAGAAGGAAAACCTTGAGAAAACAAAAGAAAAACTTTCATCATCTCCATCTTTTCTCCTAATTCAACCTAGAAAGGTATCAAACTAACCCTTATGCTAAATTAAGATGTTTTGTATTTAGTCTTTGTAAAATTAGGTTTTCATGATAATTAATTTATATGTATATATTGTGTTCATATGTTTTCATATGTGATTGTATGCCATGAAAGGATTTTCACAATACAATTGTTGTAAAAACAAGTTTTAAAATCATGTTCTTCTATGTTTTCATAGTTTTAGAGTTCTATGTAAAAATCTTTTGTTGAAACTTCATAATTTTGATATGTGAATGGAATGTGTGTGTGTGTGTGTGTATATATATATATATATATATGTATGTATGTATACGCTTACATGAGATTTTTATTGTTGTTCAAAAGTTTTAATTCACAAAGATATGATGAACATGATGAAATCATGTTCATAGTGTTTGATTATGAAGTTATATTGAAAATTGTTCTTAAATCTTTGATGTGAGCATGAGTTATATGTAAAATTAGTGTTGTATTGTGTTAATACGATAAGAAATGAAAAGAACGCAAGTTGAATGAATATATTTGGTTGTAAACCGAATTCACAGTGAAGAATTTCTCTATGTATGTCAAAAGAAGAAGAAATAATAGAAATAGTGAAATTAAAGATTTTAATTTGCATGTTTATGTGGTTAGAAATGTGTTAGAAACATTAGTTTATGTTTCTGTAAACATATTACACCTTGGGTAGGTTGGTATGGTTGTTAGAAAAGAGTTTGTAGGCCTAATTTGGCTTTCTATAGTGTTCGGGATCATAATTCGCGAACTAGTAGAAGGGACCCCCGCCCCGGTGGGCCACCCTAGTGTAAAAACCTCCACCCCGGTGGGGGGAGGGGGGGTGGTCTGTTTTGCCAAATTAAAAAGAAAAAAAAACTGATCGGACATGTTTTACTAAAATGAGCATAACTTTTTCATACGAACTCCGATTGAGGTGATTCAAGATGAGAGGGCGAGTAGACTTACAAATTTTGTTCTTTAAGTGTTTCAATTTAATGTCGGTAACAGGGGTCAAAATGTCTATTTTGGGGAATGATATGTATTAGGAGGAAATCGGAGGGCGTCGGGCATGCACGTATGCAAGTGTAGTGCTTCTGACGATAAAAGATGTTTTCCTAAGTTATAAAACATAAATGTTAGTAAATATAATGATGATTAACAATAATAAATGATGTATTAGATAAGTTATGTAAGCACACTAAACATACACAAGAGAGACGATTCGGGCGTGTGATGAATGAAAGTCAAAACGTCGTGACAAGTGTTAATGAACATTATAAGATATGGAATGGGTTTAATATAAAACCCATAAGTATTCCTAGCAAGACTTAAAAACTTGAATGAATTTTGAATATTACATAAGTCAAAAAGTTAACACAATCTAATTGAACATTGTGTGCTAATTAACAAGAAGGATTATGAGATATGGAGTAGAGTTTACATTACAATTACTATGTGTTGTTATGTGACTAATATTTGATGTGTATGATTATATAATTGTGTAGGGCATGTGAAGTGAAGATAAGTGTAAGGTGTTAATATGTTATTAGTAAACAACGATCAAGACAAGTCTTTCAGTTCCTATTTGCTATGTGAATTTGATGATGAACTATTTGAAATCTTTATTGCAAATAGAATGGTGTGTTATATTAATGTTGAAAGTATGAAATGTTAAAGTCAATTTATGACTACGTTGATTGAGTAATGAATGTTGATTGAGTAAGAAACTCAATCTTTATACTTGTTATATGAACTACAGCATGTATGTTATGTTAGTCCAATGTTTATGAGATGTATATCGAGCATGTTATTATGTGTTATGTGATGCATGAAAACTGTTAGATTTTGTTGGGCTGTCGAGCTCAACCTTGCAAATAACCACTTTTGCAGGTTAAAGATTTAAGGTAAAGTTATGTGCTACTTGAAAGATATGAATCAGATGTGATACTTGAAGATTTATATAATTTGGCTGAGTTATTATTATTTGAACCATCTTTAAGGTTCTGAATAATGTATTAATGTTGAATTATAATATTGTTTTGCGATGTAAACTCTTGTAATATTAAAATGATTCTGAGATATTTAGATGTAAAGGTTGAAAGTTCTGGGAACGAGAATAGTTTGTAATAGAAAATTTTAATTGTAATACAAAATTTTAATTATATCGCAAATTTCAATGATTGTATTATCGTTTAATGATGTAAAATTGGAGGTTGAATGTATTGTTAACAACCGAAGTCGAGAATTAAATTGTATGAATTTTGGGGTCGTTACAGGTTCAGTTATACTCGTACCATCAAATGCCCTAGTTTTTGTTGTAATTGTATTCCAGGGGATTCTAGAATTGACAATATTTAGTGTGTAGTACACTTGAGTTGCTTGACTTGCTAACACGAATACGCCATTCGACTATAGCTTTGACCTTACGTTTATTGTGATGATTCTATTATGGTCAACCTTAACGCCATTGTTAGTATCAAATCAATGACACCTAAATGTAAATATCTTCTTACCCCATGATAATTAAGAACAAATACTTCTTCTAAATGTCTATAATAATTTGACTTAGAATCTTGGTAACAATTCCCCAACACGACAATGCCAAAATTAACGGAAGTCATTTTTGCTAAGTCATTGACTTTGAATTTGTACCCATTCACAATGCATCCAGGGAATGAACTTATGAGTTTGAAGGGACCTTGAATAACATTTCTAAAATGCTCATAAGTGTTCTCTTCTACAACCCTTCTTTTAAACCAATGTTGAAAATTTCTTGTTGTGAATGCTTCTGATCGCACTGCATTTAACCTTGGGTTATCAGCATATGCTTCATCTTCGAATAAACTGAACAATTAAGAACATGTAGCTATTTAATATCCTATGCGTGTTTAAATATTGCAATCTTTAAAATAAAAATCTATACTCACTTTATGTGTGACGATAATTCGAGACAATTAAAAAGCACGTACAAAGATATAATCTTTAAATCTTTGTCACTCAAGAAACTCCTCGTCTCACGACCAAATGGTTTAGCCGAATATGTGAATATAGCTAACTCATCGCCACAAGATGGGATTCCAACAACAACTGCATTTCGAATTAAATAATTGTGGTTCGTTGAGACAAAATCTTCGAAGTATTAGGAGTAGAAGTTGAGAAGTTCTTCTTACGTATAGCATTTAACAATTGAACCCTCCACACAAGCTTTGATTTTCACTTTTTGCTTTAATCGACGCATATACTTAAAATATGATGTATTCATAGAAATGAAATATTAACATGAGATTTAAATATCATCAAAAATGAATATATAAATGATATATATTACCTCTCAAAAGGATACATCCACCGATATTGCATCAGTCCTCTGAGCTTAAGCTCATATGCTAGATGAATATGTAAATTCTCCATTGAGTCAAAGAACCCTTAAAGGAAGATCATCTCAAGCTTATATTATATTATATTATAATTTATTATATTTTATTATATTAATTTTATTTAGCAGTGGAAAACTAAACAAATGCTACTTAGTTTATTATATTATTTGATATTTTATTTTGTACTTACAAACTAAGTACACACTACTTAGCATATTATATTATATTATTTTTATTTACTTTAGTAGTTAAAAATTAAGTAATTGCTACTTGGTTAATTTTACTGTATCAAATTTTATATTTTTAAGTTTTATTATATTATATTATAATATTTTATTATGTTATTTAATTCTGACAAAATTCGATTGAGAATTCTGTCAGAAATAGCCACACCCATTTTGCTTTAGCTAATTAAATTACGAAAAACGCAATACATTCACAACACAAATTCCCGCCTCCTATATCAATATATCACATTCACAATATCCATATACCCAATAATAACTATGGAACACTGTAAAACTCACAAACAAATTATGTATTCATTTGACCTAATTCACAGTGTAAAACTATGCATTACAAACTGTAAAAATACCATGGAACAATTATGGAACATGATCATGTAGTGTAAAACTCATAAACAAAGGCTCACTATAACCAAATTACAAACCAAATATTCTTTTCACATATAAACTAAATTATTTATAACAAAATGTTAGTTTCCAGTAGGCACACAATAGATCTAGAAGGGGGGTTGAATAGATCCTTTTTATTTTTAAATACTTTTCTCTATTATTTTATATTGCTAATGAATTAGTATATGACAAACATAAGAATCTTTTCAAGCATAGCGGAATAAGAAAAAGATCCCCTTCATTGATATATTCATAATCATACATACATTGTTCTTAGAGTTAGTTAAGTGGTAAGCAGTTAAAATATTCATAGCCGTTATAGCAGTTAAGTACATAATGTAAATGACATAAAGTAAATGATACAAGGGATTTTAAGTGGTTCAGAGACTCAAGCTCCTAATCCACTCTTCTGCTTTCAACTAGCAGGATTTCCACTAAGGAAGGGCAGCACCCTGAATCACTAAGATTCCTTTAAGGCCAGCAGCCTTGGAACTTCAGTTCACTAAGAAGTCTTCAATCCCAGCAGGCTTGGAACTCCTCTAGTTCCCTAGGAAATTTTCAAGACCGGCAAGCTTGGAACTTTATTTAGTCCCTCCGGACAAGGACCCCTCAGGCCCTTGCTTCTTGTTGTTGTAGTTGTTGTTGTTGTTGTTGCCTTGCTGCTAAGATGTCTTGAAGCTTGAACATCTTATGTACTTAGCAGCTAGGCACGGTCCTCTTTGTATTCTGCGTAGAGACTGGACCATTTCTTCTTTGGTGCAGCTGATCTTCATTCTGTTATGTTCATCTTCATCTGATGTCAGATGTGCACCATCACCATCTGGATTTGCTAAGTCTCTGAGCTTTTGGTAGACTTCGTCTGACACTTAGCAATCCCTCAACCCTTCTTGAATGTTTTGCAGACATGATTCTACATATGTTCTTTTTCAGCTTTTGGTTCATGGTGATTTGTAGAGTGGCTTTCTGGATCTTCTTTGTGCTCTGCCACTTTTCTGAATGCTATCTTCTTGGCCTTCTCGGCTCTCAGCTTAGCTTCCATCTTCAGTGGCATTCTCATCTTTATTGAGTGAAGCTTTTAGTCTATTGATTCTTTCATCAAAGCTGCTTCACTTCTACCTTTATAGCCTCATTGTCACCGAGACTTATTCTGTTTAGCTTTGGTGGAACTCGTAGAGTCAAGAATATAGCATTCCAATAACTCAACGATTCTGTAATTTCATCAACTTCAGTAGCTTCTGATCCTTAAAGCTCTGGCTTATTTATACTCCTTCCTAATCTTCCCGTTGGGATATAGCCGTTGAAAGTTATTTGAATTGCTTTGCAGATCTCGAGTTATTTGGTGCAGACTGCAGATGTGACATGACATCCCCTTTTTCATCTTTTTAACACTACAGTCTACTGATTCACCTACCCTGTCAGAGATGTCACTTTGATGTCTTGGGCAGGTAATCGACTTTATTTCCTCTATCTGATTTCTAGATTAGAGGTTGTCTTTTTGCATCGATGCTCTCAATAATCTCTGTTCGAATATCAATCTTCAGATTGAACCTTTGCCAATGCTTTAATCTTCAGATAGTCAAACTCCATGATTCTGATGCATATCTTCTTGGACCTGATCGTAGTGTCTTGTTGAATGTTTCTCATTGACTGGTTGAGACAACACTACGATCTTGAAGAGTGTTCATTGGATCCTCAATGTAGAACACCTCTTCATTCTCTTGTACAGTGCTTCAACACTTCTGTTTGCCTCGACTGATCTCAAGAACTAATAGCTTAATTTCTTATTCTGGCCTCTTCTGAATAGCAAGACACTTCATATTTGTGGCATGTCTAACTCACTTTTTCCTTGTGATCTCCCGTTCACTTATCATCAATAAACTGACACGATGCTTAATCACTTTAGCCTTGTTCTTCATATGCTGACCAGTATCTCTGTGTACACTTCATCAGTTCCTGCCTTGTTTGGCAAACACTACGATCCTGGATACTTCCAAGATTGTTGTCTTTTTGTTTACTTGATAGCTACTGCACTTGCTGACTTTCCTTAGTCAGTTATTGAAGTCTTCTTCTGATCAACTTGTGGAAGACTTCATCTTTGATGGCTTCTTAACTCAATCTGGATGTTGATTGAGTTGGTGCTTAGATCTTCTGTTAACTTGAATACCATTCGTTAAGTGCTCTCTGGTTTTCTTCAGGTGGGATTTACCTTTGTAGCTCAGACCAGAGGCTTCATACTTTGGATATTCTGGGAGTACTCATTTATTGAGAATCATATTTGCTCTACGATTCTGCCTTGGCGTTGTGAGCACTTCTGTTGAAGCCTCAGTTTTTCACTCTATAATTCAACTTTGGTTCTACAGACACTACGACTCCGAGTTCAGATCTTGACACTCTACGATTTTTGTCTTTATGCTTGTTGTCTTCATCTGATCTTGCTTGACTACGATCTCTGCCTCTGATGTGATCAGTAGACTTTACGACTCAATCTTGAGTTCTTGTTGGCTCAGCTCAAGTTGTAGAGAGAAAGACTGATTCAGATTGTCAATCTTATTAGAGAGGGCTTGGATTTTCTCTTTATTAGCCTTCTTTGCTCGTAGAGCTTCTGCCTTCTATTCATTTATAGCCTTCAGATAGATTTGATCTCTCTCATTGATTTTGAGAGATATATCAGATATAGTGGATTGGAGTCTGTCTTGAACCGCATTATCTCCTGCTTCTGTCAACATCTTTGCCTCTTCAGTGATGATGGATATCTTTTCAACCAACTCATCAGAATTCTTCAGTAACTCCTAATCCGTAGGAGTTTGGTCATGTGGTTGGGCAGGCTCTTGTTGAACACCAGATTGAACTCGATGATTTTCATTTTCAGACAGTTTTTGAAGGCAGTAAGAATTTGGTAAATCGTTGAGTGCAATCACTGTTGGACGATGAAGGAATTTTAGACAATTGTGCTTGGAGAGAAGGAAGCTTCTCAAACTGAACTTGATCATTTTCAATGGCAGAGTGAAAACACTCTACGATCATCTCCTTGTCCATGATCTTTCTTCCATCAGAACCCACTCTACTATCATAGGGAATGTAGTGGTTGCCAGCATGTCGGTAGACTTTGTAGTGAGACTGGTCTTTTATCATCTGAGTTGCAAACTTCTTTACTCTTAGGAAGTTCTGTGCCACCAGCTCTACGTTGGTAAGGTGAGAAAAGACCCATATGAGATGGTTGTTGTCTTCAGTGAGGGATGCCTTTACCCATAACATATGAGAGTGAAACCATCTTATTGCATGATTCTTAACTTCAGGCTCATATATTATAGTTGAGGTGTCTAGCTTCATAGCCTTACGATTATTGAGTGCATTTTCTGCAGTAATCATTACCACATTTAGCCTTTCATTCCCATGATTGATCCATCTTCCAAGGAGCACATCCAGTGATTCGTCAATTTCGACTACAATCTTTCTCTTGCGATTTACAGGATGGGGAATGTGAAAATCTTCTGGTTCTTCTTCTGCAGAACTGGAGTTTCTTCCATCTTTTCTCTGTTCTAAACTGGAGTTAGACCATTGTAGATTTCCCTCATCGAACTCATCAGTTTGTTCCTTCATTGTATCATCATTCTCCATTTCTTCACCTTCTGAGCTTGAATCATGCTGACTTCTTTCATCTGATTCATCAACGAATTCTTCATGCTAGTTTTCATCATTAGTGCCTTCTTCAGTATCTTCTCCCTTGGAGTCAGGCTCATCATCATTGACTTCAATGATTGTAGTAGAGTGTTCACATTGCTTCTTTGAGACAGATTTAGTAAGCAATATGTTGCTCATTCTTCTCCTTAGAGGTTCAGCTATAGGAGAGACAGACTTTTCTTCTTCTTCTTTAGAATATGAAGCCTTTGAATCATCAGATAAGCTTCCTTGATATTTAGCATCAGTAGGGGCAAGTCCTTCTTCGTCAGACTCAACGTCTTTGGAGCCATCATGTGAACTTGTTGGAGCATTTTCAGTAGGAGATGCAGTTGTGTCAACTTGCAACATTTCTTCATCATCAGAGTGGATGCTCTGAGGACTAGCCATAGGACTTATACATTCTTCTTCATTTCCAGACTTCTTTGGGGACCCAATCTTGAGACTTTCATTTCCCTTCTCGTCTTCTGACTCTACGCTCTCATCCTTGGAAGATATACTTTCTTTGGGAACTGGAGCTGACTTCTTTATCACCTTTGATTTCTTTTTAGATGGCCCTTGGAGTAATTTGTTACTCCTTTTCTTTGGGGTTTCTGCAGTTGAGACCTTTTCTTCTTCTGCTTCCTTGCTGTCAGTGGAGAGACTTCTTGGTGAAGCCTCTATTTTCTTCACACCCTTGGACTTCTTCTTTGCTGGTGTGGCTGCTACCGGTGCAGAGTCACCAGATTGATAGCTTTCCACCTCTTGTGACTTCCTCTTCTTTGCAAAGACCTTGCTGCTGCTCCTAGTTGTCATAAGCCTCCTGTTTTCCTTGGGATTTTTCTTCCATTTTACAAACAGCTGTGGAGACATGACTTTATAGACGTTTAGTGGTTCTCCCTCATCATCTTTGATCTTACTTCCTAATTTCTTCTTCAGTACAATGCTCAAGAGTCTTCCATGAAAAACCTTTGTGAGTGGTTTATTTGTAGACTTCTTCATCTCTGCCTTTTCCAACCATTTGGTAAACCAATCAATTAGAAGAGCTCCGAAGTTTATCTTTTGCTTCATGACAATTTCAGTCATGACTCTTAGTTACAAATCACTGACAGTATCATGTGCGGTGTCTTTGCACAATATGCATTTTCCTGTAATCTCAGCCAGAAATTCAAACTCTTTAGCAAACTCCTTCTTCTTTATATCCTTCAGATTTACATTTCTCTTGTAACGCATTAACCTCTTGCCTTCTTCAATGTCAACTTCATCGAGGTTTATCAGACCATGGTTGGGAAACCCTAAACATTGGTTGATGTCTGATACCCTTATCTTCAGACTTGCTCCTTTAACCTTTGTGGATAGAAGTCCATAATCTATTGATGCATTGGAGTAGAATAACTTCACTAGCTCCGTATAGACTAGAGTGTTGGCTTTCAGGCATTCAGAAAAACCAGCATCCTTTACAAGCTCAAGTATATCCTTGAACTTCTTTTCTGATCTTTCAAACTTCTTGAAGCTGAGTTGGATTCCGGTTATAACACGCCATTCTTCCATTTTCAGGGTTCGAAACAAATGGGTATTTAGTATCAGACTTCTTATGAGATATGGTTGAATGCGATTTGGGAAAATCTAGAGGTTTAATGGATTCAGGCTTTGAAGAGGATTTTAGGGTATGAAAAAGAGAGGGAGAGAGGCTTGATAGTTTCTGATAACTGTTTGGAGATTTTGAATTTATCTTTATGACAGTTTCTTCTAACTCAGCATAAGCTGTGATGTGTTAGCCAGTCATTGGTTGCACGATGCCCAGTAAAAAACTATAACTCCCCATAAACTTTTCAGTTTGATATTTATTTTATGAAAATAGGCATTATTGACGTGGATTGACCGTTGACCTTTTCAGTACGTAGAGTAGCTTGGTGAGGTAGCTATAGACTCTACGATTTTCTTTGTCGACTCAACAATCGTCTTTTGAGAGATGCTTCAGTAGATTATTTGAAACTAATCTTCACCTTGAAGTTGCATGGCTTAACCACTGATGTACACCGAGATAGTTTGAGCATTGAAATTCTGAGGTGAGTTTGTCGAGCATCTTTTCACACTGTATTCAAACTTATCTCCACCTGATCTGAATAATTGGGAAAGTGTCTAATTCTTCCAAGCTCCTCATGAGTTAGTATATCCTTTGGGAAGACTACGATTGTCGAGTCTATTCTACGATCGTTGAGATTGTAATGAGATCATCGAGTTCACTTTAGAATCTACTCTGCGATTGTTGTCTGACCTAGTCCTTGAGATGAACTTGACTAGGCATTCCTTCTGGGTTAAAGTAGCTCAGGAAGGGCCAACCTCTTAGAGTGAACTAAGGGTTAGGTTTGTCCCTGAGGCGCTTTCCAGATGAAAAACTTTAGATGTGATTTGCACTGATATCTCATTTGACCTTTTCTGCATGGGAGTTCCTCTACCAACTTTAGACATTTGGCTGTAATCGTGGTGTCCTCCTGCTCTTACACTGCGATCAGATGTTTGATCGTAGGCGCTCCACAATTTTGAGTTAGGTGGTTGACAAGGTTATCAGTAGTATGTTTTGAGATGTTCCTACTGACTATGGATCTTCATTTGGTTCATCAGCCACAAAGTTTTGAGACTTCGTAACTGGTATATTGCTTCATAGTGTATTTCTGATACTTCCAGTGTTGCTATTCCTTAGCAGATCACTGCTTCCCCATATTTGATACTATCTTCTCAGTGAGGTGTGATTTCTTCTTCATGTGCATTAGAGGGCAGCCTTGCATATCTCCTTCTGACTCGAATCATCGCTATCAATTAACTCTCCTTATATCATAGACGTGGATATCTCCAGGACTAATCACTTTACAATCATTTGACAGAACTACGAACGTAGTCTTCCTTGTCAGTTTGTACTTGTGGAGTTCTACTTCCGTAATGAAGACCAGCAACCATGTGAGCTTCATTCATGTTAGCTCAGCAAGTCTTCAAGGATATGCTTTGACAAATAAAGATTTAGTCAGAAATTCTTCTGAAATGGCTTAAGCCTTCTGCTAGTACTCCCGAGTTTCATCCTTGGAGATAACCCCAAGGAATGTTGTTGCAGTTCCTGTGATTACTTCGGAAATGCTTATTTCAAAGGCATGCGGTCAGTTTCAATCTCAGACCTCCTGTCGAGGCACTCATACCAAAGACCCGGAGCTAACACTGGGAAGACAGGAACACTTACAGATGACCTTGCGGAATTCAAACACTTGCAGCAGTCCAATCTCAGATGTAACCCTGAGCAACGTCTGCTATCAGCTCAAACCGGAGATAACCCCGGTGAGGAGTCAAAAGGTCATCTTGCCACCTCAACACCTTCGCTCCGTCTCAACATTTCATACGTATATACAACAATGTCCCACAAGAGACAAAGAGTTCCAATCACGAGTGACTATTACGCGTGGCAGCACACCGGATAGAATTTGAAGCTTGAAGACCATGGGCATGGTCCCCTCTTCCTGACTTCGTACAACCTCTAATCCCATGTCATTGCGTAACTCTCTACAAAAGCAGTTCAAAGATGGTCTTGTACACCTCGTTCGGATGCTCGGATTGAAGTTCCGCAAGTTCGAGCAGACATCACAGTGCACGAGTTCACGTACTTCGAGACGGCGGGACCCGCAAAGCCTGGGGAACCCCGGGCAACCGCAGGTGCATCTGCGGCTACCGCGGGTACACCTACGGCTCCCCCCTATATAAATAGAGGGCTTGGGGTGGCCATATTCAAGAAAAAAAAAGGCGAGGAAGCCCTGTCCAATTTGCTCTGTACACACCCCATATTGAGTGTTTCCTCATTTTAAACACATGTTAGCTCACATATAGCTATATTTTTACTGGCATGGGATGCGGTTTTATCCATCTAGAGTCATAGAAGCTCGCTTTGGCGTACACCGTAAGCCTTCTCACACTCTATAAAGCCTTTCTCTTCATCTTTGCACACACTATTCTTCACGTTGAGAGTCGTGTTGTGTGCGTATGCTGGACTTCTATTAGTGGTTTTAAATTACATCTCATATATATATATACTTATATATATATATATTTATATATGGACTAACATTATCGAGTTATGCCTCGATTGAGTATATATATATATATCAAAGCAAGTAAACGCTCCAGATGTAAGTATATATATATACTTACATATATAAACTGTTGTCGACTCATTCGATGAGCCACAGATTTTATATCCAGGAGCATTTATTGCTTATATATATATATATATATATATATATATATATATATATATATATATATATATATATTGTTGTCGGACATATCCAGATGAGCACAGGTTTATATCCTAATGCGTTTACTGCTTATATATATATATATATATATTTACATTTTTATCGAACTGGAGTTTACTTGAGGCCTTTTCTTTTATTTACATTTAGTCCCTTTGAGTTTACTTAAAGCGGCGGTTGATAAATCTTCTACAACTTTATTTACTTTTCTCGATCCCACATGGAGTTGCTTTGTCATGGTGGTTATATATATATATATATATATATATATATATATATATATATATATATATATATATATATATATATATACGCTTTTATATATTTACATTTACGATCCCCCCATGGAGGTGCTTACGTGGTGGTTGATCATGTCTATATATATATATATATATATATATATATATATATATATATATATATATATATATATATATATTTATAGCTGTGAGCCCAAATATAAAATTAGGGCTTGCGTGTAATCTAAAGAATTAAATGAACCGGGAGAAGTCTCCACGTGTCCCAAGGTAGAAGGCTCGTGGAGACGACTCATTTTGGAAATTGATTGAGGGATTGGATTGGTGGCTAGAAGGATAGGATAATTTAGGCATTACGTAAGTAACTAAGGGTATTTCTGGAATTTCTGCTGATATCACATGTCATGCACAAGACCAGACATGTGCCAGGCACGTGACCATTTTCCAAGAAACTCTATAAATACCCCCTTCATTTCAATAGAAGGGAACTTTTTGATTCTCTCTAAACTGAAGACTTTGAAGAAGGCTCTTGAATCCTAAGAGTTCTGCCACGTGTTACTCGAGCAATTGCTTACCTGTTCTTCTCCCCTCTACAACCACTCAATCAAGACCGTACTCTTTGTGGATTTCTCTCCTCCTCAGTCAACACGAAACCCTAACCCTAGTAAGGTACGGTTTCCTTACCCACATTTATTTGGCGACTCTGCTGGGGAGGTGTAGAATTCGTGAAGGGTATGCCCATAACTCGAAGTGGGAGAACTATAGGAAAAGTTTCACCGACACCTAGCATTACTTCACCGGATCCGGTTCTGAGGCAGACAAATCAACATTTCCAAGGCACGAATCTGGATCTCGATCAACCCCTCGTAGAAGACGCTTCTGAAGGAAGTTCAACATCACCACATATGGCTGATCAACAACAAACCAATGTCAGGCAGATGGGCATAGGAAGACAAGGTGAGGAAGCAAGTGGAGAACAAATAACCACGAATGATGTGCAGTTAGAGATGCTCAAGGCCTTAAAGGAGGCAAGAGAATGACAAGGGATGATGATGGCCATGATGTTAGAAATGCGGAAGCAACAGGAAGAGATAGGAAATTTTCGTCAGCAATTAATGCAGATTCCAACCGTCAAAGCTATGTTTCCAGGAAGTTCGCAGGTAGAATGAGCAGGAGTGGATGTCAACAAGGACAATCAGAATGTGCCTCCAGCAACGGAGGGTCAGCTGATTCCAATCATCCATTTAGAGCCCCAAACTAGTGGTGATGTACCACAACCCAGAGTGGAAACAAGCTAGCCTCAACCAATCGTCATTCCCACCACATTCCCAGCATTTTCACAAATGCAGATACCGACTATACCAAGTCATGCCCAACGAACAAGCCAACAAGTACAAGCAATGCAACCTTTGCATGATGCCAGTGTACACCAACCGATCTCTTTACCATATACACCGCCAGCGCAACAATTCAAAAAGTCCATACAATAAGTCAGTATATGACAAAGGATGATATGCTTGACGTAATCAATCAACTCCGAAGACAGATAACCAGACCATCAGAATTGGACTTCACTCCACCATACCCGACACATATACGGAGACAGCCTTACCCAGCAGGGTATATTGAGCACCCGCCACAATTCCTGAAGTATAATGGAGAGAAAGGGAATGCGAGAGAGCATATAGCCAGGTTTGTAGAGTCGATGTCTCCGTGGTTGGGTTATGATGAAGTAATCAACCATAACCTCTTTCTCCATGAGTTCAGTAAAACGTTGACAGATAGTGCCTTCAGTTGGTACTACAATCTAGAGAAAGGGTCAGTCCAAGATTGGGACGATTTGAAGTTACAATTGTTTAAGAAGTTTTTTTATATGCAGAAACAGGTGACCACCGTGGAGTTAATGAGATTCAAACAAAAGTCAAATGAGGAGTCATCGATTCATGTGGGCAGATTCGTGGCTCAAAGCAAAAAATGTGTGGGCCGAGATTGAGGAGAAGAATCTAGTGAGCATATGAAATAATGGTGCCCTAGATACCTTTAAGCCCCACTTGGTCACTAAATCATGTGATTCCTTTGCAACACTCTCAACATTTTCACAAGACTTGGGAGGAATTATGACTTTGTCCATGAAGTCGGTATTTCGTTATGTGGAAGGGCAAAAGAACTGCTACTGTGGCTTTAGCAGATTCTCAGCCAAAGCCATAAGGGGGCAAGAATGGAAAGAATGAAAGGAACCATGGAAAACCAGGAGACAAGTTTTCCAGATTGCCAATCCCAGGGGCTATTACGTGCAGTGAGAAGGCATTTAGGGATTTGTACGAGCAATGGGTAGAACATGGAGTTGCAAAACCTCCAAGACCCCGATTTGTTGTAATAGAAGAGGTAAAGAGGAGACCGAATTTCTGTGTATACCACCAGTACACCGGACATTCCACTATAGATTGTTACAGTCTACGACGGATTTACCATGAGAAATTGGCGGCAGGAGAAATCGAACTGGAAGGAGGAAACAACGTACTGGATAAGCCACTTCCTAACCACAAGGGGAAAGAAACATGCAAAACTATTACTCATAGTGAATCACCAGAGGGAAAAGAGGTGGAGATGATGGAGAACACAGAAAGGATGAAGGACGATTCTGATCCAGGTCTGCAGGTGACCGCATTGATGAACGGAGCAAAGTTCAGGAAATTTTTTGATCAGATCGGATTAACCAAGGAAGCAAGGATAGAAGCGACAAGGCAATCATCAAAGCTGTCGAAGCACAAGAGACTTGTATGGCAGTCAGCAAAGGTTTGTGAGGATGGTAGAAGAGGAAGAAAACAAAATCACTTTCTCTAAGGCTGATAGAGAGGTGAGATATCCACATAATAGACCACTATATGTGACAGCAATAATTAATGGCATAGAGGTACGGAGAGCGTTCATCGATAATGGAGCATCTGTAAATATCATGCCTTACACCATCTTTAAAAAGTTAGGTAAGCCAGAGAAGAAGATCATGAAGGAAAAGACAAACATCACGGGGTTCGCTAATCAAAGCATGAGAACCCTCGGATACATCAAGGTGGATATGAAAGTGGGGAAGATTCGAAGACCTGTGATGTTCCATGTAGCAGAAGTTGACGCGGCATATCATGTGTTGTTAGGAAGAGCTTGGCAGAATGATTATGGGGTGATACCATCAGTTTTTCATCAGTGCATGAAGGAAATTTGGAAAGGCAATGAGGTCAAGGTACCAGTGACAAGGAACCCTTTTGGGCCAGAGGAGGCACATATCACCGAAGCAGCTTTCTTTAATGATGTCACCGAAGAAGGAGAAAACCATATTGCCAAGCCTGATTCTCTTAAGCTAGTAAGCTGGGAGGAGGTATAAGAGGACAAGTTTGTGCCTGTGAAAAAGGAAAAGAAGCAGACCTTAGAACAAGGTGAATGTTTCAAAAATAATAAACCTGTATTAGTAGATGTAGAGAATGAAGAAAAAGACCCAAGGAAGCGAGCAGCAGACTCAGAGGATGCCCAAAATATAATCAATGCCAAACGGACAGCCCAATCAGAAGCTGACAAAGTAAATAAATGAAAAGAAGAACAGAAGACAAAGTGGGAAAGAGTAATCAAACCAGATGGAAAGATAGTGTTTTTCCTGTGACGGTGCAAGGGGGAGGAGCTCGAAGGTACACCCAAACCTGAGGGCTCGGAAGGGCCCCCCACTCCAGTAGCAACAAAAAGGAAGAAATCGTGTAGCAGAAGGTGGAACCAGCTCTGGAATGTTTCGAGGACCAGCCAAAACCTTAACAAAATGAATTGGTGGAAGTTGATCTGGCAACAGGAGAAGGAACGCCAAAGCTGACTTACATTAACAAGGAGCTGAACGCCAACCAAAAGAAAGAGCTTGTGAAGCTACTACGAGAGTATGGGGATATTTTTGCTTGGAACTATAATGAGATACTAGGGATTGACAAGGAGTTGGTAGAGCATAATCTGAACTTAAGCCCGGGAGCTAAACTAGTGAAGCAAGTGCCTCGTACCTATGCACCAGAAGTTGAAACATAAATAAAAGAAGAGATAAAGAAGTTGTTAGATGTAGGATTCATCAAACCAAATCAACACCCAGTATGGTTATCCAGCATAGTACCAGTAAAGAAATCTAATGGGAAGTTACGAATATGCGTGGATTTTAGAGACTTGAACAAGGCGTACCCTAAAGACATGTATCCGCTACCCAATATAGACACTTTGGTGGATTCAACAGCCAATCATGAGATGGTGTCATTCCTGGAGGGTTTCGTAGGCTACAATCAGATAAAGATGTCAATAGAGGATGCAGAGATGACAGCCTTCCGTACCCCTTTTGGGAATTTCTACTATGTAGTAATGTCATTCGGGTTGAAGAACGCGGGAGCAACTTACCAAAGGGCAATGCACACCATCTTTCATGACATGATTTATGACATTGTGGAGAACTACATTGTAAGACCCCAAATTTTATGAATAAAGATTTAATTTTTTCGAAATATTTTTTTTAATATTATGGCGTGGATTTAAGATAATGTTATAGTTGTGGGTAATATTTATAAATTTTTCAAAGTATGCAAGTTGTTATAAAATATTCGATTGCTCGGGGAATATTCATTTTATCAGGAAATATTCATACAACGGCGCAATCATTGATGGACCCCACAACGGAATTACTGTCGAAATGAGAAAACGACAAAAATATATTTTTATGAAAATAACGGCGGAAGTTTTACCGTTAAAATTGTTGAACTACCCGGTAGTAAAAGTACAGTAATACGCGTGGTTGCATAGTAGTACACGGTATTGATTATTGATACTTACGTAAGAAGTCACTCAGTTTTGTTCAATTATTGTTATAGTAATTGCTGCATAGTATCTCACGTTATTTGATTCAATTATTGTCAATATTTTATATATTATTAAATCAATAATTGAGACGACAAAGTTATTTATATTATTATTTGCAATATTGAAAATGTCTAGAAGTTCTGTCGAGGAGAGGTTTGGTCACCTAATTGCCCGCCAATAGGGAGAAATTCTTATTAGAAAACTCCCTCTTTCCTAAGAACGACCTGGTTGTTAAATATTGTGAATTATAATAATGATGATAAATGTTGTTAAAAATATTGAGGGAATTTTTATGAAGTATATATCAAACCCCTATTTACCCATTTTTCAAAATAATTGGTAGAAAATTATTTAATATAATAAAGGTGGGGCCACATGTGGGGCCCACTAGAAGAAAAAAATGAGATCGCATAGGGAGAAGGGAATTGTTTGATCAGGGAAAGTTATATATATATAATGTATATATAGTACGTATGCTTTATATATATATATATGTTATAAACCTGCCGTATAAAGCACGTAATGGTTATATATATATTTATATATTATAAGTTTTGTTTTTTATGAAAAAAATAGAATATATTATATTATATATAAAGTTATTTTTTTACATGAATATTATATTCTAAAATTTTTTAAAAACGGACGCTTAAGAAAATTTTTCTCTGCCCGTGATGCATTCATCCTGTGCAGTCCGTGAGAATTCTAAATAGTATCCTTTCCATTCTCCTATAAATAGGATGCTTAGTTAGAATTGAAAATCACACCAGAATCGGAGAATTCTTCTTCTATAATATTGAGCGTATTTCTTTCGAGTTTAGAAAGCTTTGAGTGTAAAAAATAGTGAAAGTTTTATTCGAGAATATCCCCACTATACCAGTTGGAATACTCTTCTTTTCAAGGTAAGGGGTATTATTTATTTCACATTCTGAAGAGATATTATTTTTCGTATTTGTATGAATATTATTTCTGTTCAATATTCATAAGAAATTTTATTTCATTCAATATTCGTAAGAAATATCATTTTCGTTTAATATTCGTAATGAATATTATTTTTGTTTAATATTCGTAATGAATATTATTTTTATTTAATATTCGTAATGAATATTATTTTTGTTTAATATTCTTAAGGGATGTTATTTTTGTTCAATATTCATTTCAAATAATATTTTCTTCCATACTCTGTAGTATGTAAGTAATATTATATCGTTTCAGATTTCGAATTCTATACTCATTTTGTTAAAGTTTTGGCTTCTATACTCCATGAAACTAGTAGAATATCCTTGATATTTGCGTTTCATCTCGTATCTTTTCATGGAAATATTATTCTGAGCATTCTAGATAAGTTTCAACTTTTTCATGCCGGAGTACTATTCACGAGTTACTATTCACAAAGTACTATTCACGGGGTACTATTAACTCAAGTACTATTCACCTGGGGTACTATTCATGATAAAAATTGATTCGTTTTTGGTCTAAATTATTTTTGGTACAATATTATTCTTGAATTTTACTCCACAAAGAAGTATCATGTTGACAATTTGGACGTTATTAATTTCTGGATAAATTAAATTATAAATCTTTAAAAATTTATCCTTGAACTTGTTTTATTGAATTATTATGTCATTGTCATCATCTTCATGCTTATATTGTTATGAAAGTCATCTTTGGCCCGTAGTGCATAGATGGACTTGGTATGATTATGACCAGGGAGTATTCGGTATAATCATGACCGTAATGTTACAAATGATGTGGTAAAAGTCCTCATTGGCCCGTAGTGCATTGATGGACAGTTTTTGGTATGATTATGGCCATGGATTCTCTTCGGCCAAGGGTGTAAAGATGAATTATTTTATGGCATGATCCTGACCGTTGATGAAAACACGATTATCTTTGGCCCGTAGTGCATGGATAATTCGTGGTCGTGATACTAAAGAACATCCTTGGCCCGTAGTGCAGGGATGATTTGATGATGTGGATTATTTATTAAGTTGAGTCTCAGCGATAAAATTGATGATAAACTTTTTAAATCATAGAAGATAGTAGATTTTATGCTCTACTTGACTCTTTTAATGGATTGCTTATTCATTGCAATTTGTTGATCTAAAACTTGTTGTCTATTATATTATATCAGTTGTTATACTGTTGAAGGCTAAGGATAATTTATTATGTATTATCTTAGTCATAATATTTCTTACTAGGCTAGTTGAGCTCACCCTTTCTTTCACTGTTCTCTTCAGAAAATGAGAATATAGCTGGGACTAGTCGGGAAATGAATTGACGGTCCAGATGGTTGCATTAGTAGTCCTCACTATTCTGTGAAATAATGTGATAATAATTGTAATGAGGACTTATTTTGAGTTTGAATACTGTCTAGAAGATAATATTTGTATTAAAACTCACATCTCATGTTGTATATTTAAGTTTGTGTTTAAGTTCTGTACCATGTATTTTGCGACTCAGAATGGGTGATGTATACCTATTTTGGGGGCGTCACAGTTGGTATCAAAGCTTAGGGATATGATCCCTGGCTGAGATGTGAGACAAGAACTAGGAGGGGAGAGACAGGGAATTCCTTCGCTAGTATGACATACCTAAGTTTACTTGTTATTTAATTGGTCGGTCAGAATATAGGGATAATATATTGCATGTCAATTAACCCTTGTTTTGTGACAGTAAAATGGCATCTGAAGATGTTGAGGTAAGCAATGGAGCACATGAGACCGTTGAGTCACCGCTGATCATCAACCAGGATAATGTGCATCAGGATGGCGATAATCCTCCTGTAAACAACAACACTGATCAAATGATGAACGATGGTTCGTTTAGGAGTTTTTTAGAATTCATGCAAACGAGAGACACTCTTGTTAATAATGCAGGTGGAAACACTGGCAACTCTCGGCTGGTCACCGCTAAGCAGTTCAAGGAGCTGGGACCACCAGAGTTTTTGGGAAAGCCAGAACCACTTAAGGCAGAGACGTGGATAAAGTAGATCACCAAGATATTTGATGTCTTGGAATGCTCAGAGGAGCAAAAGGTTCCCTTTGCCACCTTTATGTTGCGTGAAGAAGTAGATCATTGGTGAGAATCTGTAAAACGTACCCAGCCTGACGCACTCAAGATGTCTTGGGAGAAGTTCCAAGAATTGTTCAACGACAAGTACTTTCCCGAAAGTATTCGTCACATGAAGGAGGTGGAATTCATCAAGCTGGAGCAAAGCAATATGACCGTGTTGCAGTATGAGGCTAAGTTTGCCGAGTTATCCCGGTTTGCATCCCATGTGGTCCATAATGAGGAACGAATGACGCGAATGTTTCTAAGAGGTTTGAAACCCAAAATATGTCAATACCCCATTTCTCACAAACTTTGTTTATATTCAGATGTTGTGAATAGGGCTCAGTTGGTGGAGCGCAATAATGAGTCAACTCAACCAAAAGGTAACGACCAACAACACGATAATAATCATACCGGTGGCAACGGCCATCGGAACAATGACAACCATTGTGGAGGAAATTATCATGCCAAGAATGGTAACCACTTTGGTGGTAATCATGGCCAAGATAATAGAAGTGGAAATTTCAAGAAGAGGATGTTCAATAATGATGGAAAGACAGTAGCACCAGCACCCGTTTCGAAGGAAGAAGAACGACAACCAACAGATATTTCAAATCTTGAGACGGAAGGACACATCCGTCCAAATCAGACGCAAAAGAACCTAAAACATGTTTTAATTTCGGAAGAGAAGGTCATTTAGCTCGATTTTTTCATGTAATGAAGTCAAGTCCAGCTGGGATAGTGACGCCAAAGGATGTCCCAGACAAGTCAAAGCCGATATTTTAAGTGAGAGCATTTGTCGAGGAACCCGAACGAAGTTATCACGGGTAAGTTAATCATAAACTCTTGTGAAGTCTATACCTTGTTAGATACCGGTTCTACCTATTCTTTTATTTCTCCTACTTGCACTAAACGTTTAAATTTGACTCTGGAGAAATTAGACTTTGACTTATCGGTTGAAACTCAGTTAGGAGAAACCTTCGTTACATCCACTGGTTATAAATCTTGTTCGATTCAAATCGGCACCCTCACGTTACCTGTCGACCTTATCTCTTTGAAAATACTTGTCTTTGATGTGATTTTAGGAATCGACTGGTTAACTACTCATCATGCTAAAATTGATTATTATTCGTAAGGTTGTTAGCTTTCATATTCCTAAATAACTTATTATGCGAATTCAAGTAACCAAACCACTAAAGTCAATCACTGTCATATCAAGCCATAAGTAAAGAGCTCTGAGCCTTTCGCTGGTGACTTCCAAGTCTTGGAATGCACCGAAGCCAAAGTTTCCGTAGGGGATGCCGTGAATAACGATGGCAAGTTGATAGGTATCAATATGACGTGCTATGCAAGTCATGGATGAGAGTCACAATTTTAAATGATATTTTTATCGTTAATAAATTTCCTGACATATTCCCTGAAGACTTCTTAGCCTACCCCAGAGTATGAAATTGAATTTTGTATTGACCCCAGTACAAAACCCCATTTCTAAAACCCTCAAGTATTTCTTCACCCAAAACGATCGTATTATACGCTGAAGACGTTGGCTCGAGCTGTTGAAGATTACGACCATACCATTCAATACCATCCTAGAAAAGCAAACGTGGTAGCTGACGCGTTGAGTAGAGAATCGTATGCGTTTACGAGTACGAATATACGAACCTACGTGAAGATAGCGAATATATGATTAGAACCGACTTTAAATCAATAATGTTAAAGCCGCTCAAGCTACAGACCCGGAGCTGATGAATACGAAGAAGAAGGTTCAAGAAGGCGTTATTCTAGAAGCAAGAGTCAATGAAGAGAGGAAATCTTAACCCTCGATTTAATTGGCCCATTTGAAATCCTCGATCGAGTAGGAACTGCGGCCTATAGACTTGCCTTACCGCCAAGTATGTCGCATGTTCATAACGTTTTTCACGTATCAATGTTACGTAAATATGTGAACGACCCGAACCACATTATTAAATTAGAACCAGACGAGATAGCGGAAGATTTAACGTATGAATAGATACCTGTTAAAATCTTGGATAAGAAGGAATATATTCTACGCTCAAAGGTTATACCTCAAGAGTTAGAATCTGACGAGGTATCCTCACCTGTTCGGCATACCAGGTATGTACATAAACTTCGAGGGCGAAATTTCATAAGGAAGGGAGATTGTAAGACCCCAAATTTGATGAATAAAGATTTAATTTTCTCGAAATATTTTTTTTAATATTATGGCGTGGATTTGAGATAATGTTACAATTGTGGGTAATATTTATAAATTTTGCAAAGTAAGCAAGTTGTTATAAAATATTCGATTGGTCGGGGAATATTTGTTTTATCAGGAAATATTCGTACAACGGCGCAATCATTGGTGGACCCCACAATGGAATTATTGTCGAAATGAGAAAACGACAGAAATATATTTTTATAAAAATAACGGCAGAAGTTTTATCGTTAAAGCTGTTGAACTACACGGTAGTAAAAGTATAGTAATATGCATGATTGCATAGTAGCACACGGTATTAATTATTAATGTTTACGTGAGAAGTCACTCAGTTTTGTTTAATTATTGCTACAGTAATTGTTGTATAGTATCTCACGTTATTTGATTCAATTATTGTCAATATTTTATATATTATTAAATCAATAATTGAGACGACAAAGCTATTTATATTATTATTTGTAATATTGACAATGTTTAGAAGTTCTGTCGAGGAGAGGTTTGGTCACCTAATTGTGCGCCAATAGGGAGAAATTCTTATTGGAAAGCCCCACCTTTCCTGGGAACGACCTGGTTATTAAATATTGTGAATTATAATAATGATGATAAATGTTGTTAAAAATATTGAGGGAATTTTTATGAAGTATTTGTTGGACCCCCATTTACCCATTTTTTAAAATAATGGGTAGAAAAATATTTAATATAATAAAGGTGGGGCCACATGTGGGGCCCACTAGAAGAAAAAAATGAGATGGCATATATAATGTATATATAGTACGTATGCTTTATATATATATATATATATATATATATATGTGTGTGTGTGTGTGTGTGTGTGTGTGTGTGTGTGTGTGTGTGTGTGTGTGTGTCATAAACCTGCCGTATAAGGAAGGTAATGGTTATATATATATTTATATATTATAAGTTTTGTTTTTTATGAAAAAAAATAGAATATATTATATTATATATAAATTTATTTGTTTTACATGAATATTATATTCTAAATTTTTTTAAAAACGGACACCCGTGATGAATTCGTCATGTGCAGTCCAAGAGAATTCTAAATAGTATCATTTTCATTCTCTTATAAATAAGATGCTTAGTTAGAATTGAAAATCACACCAGAATCAGAGAATTCTTCTTCTATAATATTGAGCGTATTACTTTCGAGTTTAGAAAGCTTTGAGTGTAGAAAATAGTGAAAGTTTTCTTCAAGAATATCCCCGCTATACCAGTTGGAATACTCTTCTTTTCAAGGTAAGGGGTATTATTTATTTCACATTCTGAAGAGATATTATTTTTCGTATTCGTATGAATATTATTTCTGTTCAATATTCATAAGAAATTTTATTTCGTTCAATATTCATAAGAAATATCATTTTCGTTTAATATTCCTAATGAATATTATTTTTGTTTAATATTCGTAATGAATATTATTTTCAATTAATATTCGTAATGAATATTATTTTCGTTTAATATTCGTAAGGGATGTTATTTTTGTTCAATATTCGCTTGAAATAATATTTTCTTCCATACTCTGTAGTATGTAAGTAATATTATATCGTTTCAGATTTCGAATTCTATACTCATTTTGTTAATGTTTTGGCTTCTATACTCCATGAAACAAGTAGAATATCCTTGATATTTGTGTTTCATCCCGTATCTTTTCATGGAAATATTATTCTGAGCATTCTAGATAAGTTCATGCCGGAGTACTATTCACGGGTTACTATTCATGAAGTACTATTCACGGGATACTATAACTCAAGTACTATTCACCTGGGGTACTATTCATAATAAAAATTGATTCGTTTTTGGTCTAAATTATTTTTGGTACAATATTATTCTTGAATTTTACTCCACAAAGAAGTATCATGTTAACAATTTGGATGTTATTAATTTCTGGATAAATTAAATTATAAATCTTTAAAAATTTATCCTTGAACTTGTTTTATTGAATTATTATGTCATTGTCATCATCCTCATGCTTATATTGTTATGAAAGTCATCTTTGGCCCGTAGTGCATAGATGGACTTGGTATGATTATGACCAGAGAGTATTCGGTATAATCATGACCGTAATGTTACAAATGATGTGGTAAAAGTCATCATTGGCCCGTAGTGCATTGATGGACAGTTTTTGGTATGATTATGGCCATGGATTCTCTTCGGCCAAAGGTGTAAAGATGAATTGTTTTACGGCATGATCCTGACCGTTGATGAAAACACGATTATCTTTGGCCCGTAGTGCATGGATAATTCGTGGTCGTGATACTAAAGAACATCCTTGGCCCGTAGTGCAGGGATGATTTGATGATGTGGATTATTTATTAAGTTGAGTCTCAACGATAAAATTGATGATAAACTTTTTAAATCATAGAAAATAGTAGATTTTATGCTCTACTTGACTCTTCTAATGGATTGCTTATTCCGCTGCAGCTGTTGATCTAAAACTTGTTGTCTATTATATTCTATCAGTTGTTATACTGTTGAAGGCTAAGGATAATTTATTATGTATTATCTTAGTCATAATATTTCTTACTAGGCTAGTTGAGCTCACCCTTTCTTTCACTGTTCTCTTCATGAAATGAGAATATAGCTGGGACTAGTCGGGGAATGAATTGACGGTCCAGATGGTTGCATTAGTAGTCATCACTATTCTGTAAAATAATTTGATAATAATTGTAATGTGGACTTATTTTGAGTTTGAATACTGTCTAGAAGACAATATTTGTATTAAAACTCACAACTTATGTTATATATTTAAGTTTGTATTTAAGTTCTGTACCATGTATTTGGCGACTCAGAATGGGTGATGTATACCTATTTTGGGGGCATCACATACGTGGATGATATAGTGGTGAAATCTAAAAAGGAGACAACCCACATAGAGGATTTAAGAAAGGTGTTTGAACGTTGTCGTAGGTATAAGTTATAGATGAACTTGAAAAAGTCCGCCTTTAGGATGACAGCTAGAAAATTTTTGGGCTTCTTGGTGCACAACAAAGGTTTAGAGGTAGACCCATACAAGGCAAAGGCTATTACAGATATGCCCCCACCAAAAACGCAGAAACAATTGAAGAGCTTTCTAGGGAAAATTTCCAACATGAGGAGATTCATGCCAGCATTAGCAGAAGTCACAGAACCTTTCGGAAAGTTGTTAAAGGGAAAGACAGAATGGGACTGGGGGCAGGACCAGCAACAAACCTTTGTGAAAGTAAAAGAAATTTTGGCCTCGGCAAAAACAATGGTAGTACCACCGAGAGGAATACCATTGCAGTTGTATATCACATCTACCGCAAAGTCTATAGGAGGATTGATCACACAAGAGGTAGATAGGGAAGAAAAGCATGTGTACTACATCAGCCGAATAATCAGAGGACCAGAGACCAGGTACTCACAGTTGGAGAGACACTATCTGGCACTGGTGTTTGTCGCACAGAAAATGCGTCATTATTTTTTAGCACACGAAGTGAAACTTGCAACGAGAACTGACCCGATCAGATACTTGCTAACTAGGCCAGCGTTGGTAGGAAGACCTGCAAGATGGATGATGATCCTTTCAGAATATGACATCAAGTGTGTAACACCAAAGCTAATCAGATGTCAGGCATTAGTAGAACTGCTTGCTCAGTTTTCGCATGGAGAATATGAACCTCCCTCAGAGGATCTTCCAGGAGGAGAAGTAGAAAAAATTGACATGGTAGATGAAGATTCGGAGTGGTGGAACTTGGCCTTTGATGGGTTATCCGTAGAAGGAAAAGGAGGAGCAGGTGTGGTATTAACTACCAAGGAAGGAAAGGAAGTGGCCCTGTCATACAAACTGGATTTCCCTTGCACGAATAATAAAGCAGAATATGAGGCATTCATATTGGGATTATTAGCGGCTAGAGAATTGGGAGACAAGTGCCTCAAAGTAAAGGGAGATTCAAATCTGATAGTTCAACAAATAAGAGGTCAATTCACAGTAAAAGAACCTATCTTGGCACCATACCAAACTGTAGCACAAAAAGTGATGGAAGCCTTCAAGAAGGTAGTGATTGAGTACGTGCCGAGAGTACAAAATAGACAACCTGGTGCATTAGCCACAGTAGCATCTAGAGTGTATGTCAAAGGAGAAGACTTGGATGTGAAGATAATCAAAAGGATCCTCCCAACCACGGTGCTGGAATTATTCCCCAAATATTTGATAGAAGATTAGAGACATGCCATCTCTCATCAATTACAAACAAAGGAAGGGAACATATCACCGGCGGAGCTTCAGAAATACTGCATCATTAAAGGAGTATTGTACCATAAAGAAGCAGATGGTGTTTTGACAAGATGCTTGGGGAGGGATGAAGCAAATAGGATTTTATATCAGGAACATGAAGAAAACTGCGGATTGGCAGATATTGGATTGTATCAAAGGTTGCAACGCCAAGGGTATTATTGGCCCAAAATGAAGAAAAAAGCAGATGCACTTCAACGACAATGTCTTCCATGCCAAGAATACCCTAGGGAGGAGGAATGTGCCTTCATCGATGACATAGCAGACTGGCGAAGCCCATATATGGAGTTTTTACAAAGTGGTAGTCTTCTTGTCAAAAAGAAGGATGCAGTCATGATAAAGAAGAAAGTACAATGATTTTTCTTATAAAACGGAGAGTTGTTTAGAAGAGGATTTAATAGCAAGCCCTTACAGTGTTTGGAATTAGGAGATGCCAAGGATTTGGAATACCAAATGTATAAAGATGAACACCAAGGAGGAGCCAAGTTGTATAAACAGTTGATTGATCATGGTTACTACTGGCCTAGAATGGAAGGGCATTGCTTAGAGTTTGCCAAGAAGTGTCACGTTTGCCAAATTCATGGAAACTTGATTCATACTCCCGCTGTGGATTTACGGACTTTAGCAACACCATGGCCCTTTCATACATGGGGAATGGATCTTATACATGAGATAGTTATCACAAAAAAGTTATACTTTCAACTTTAAAAGTAATTAAGACACCTGAGTTTAAGTCCTTAAATCCAAGAAAGTTACACTTTATCTCTAAAAGTGGCGAACGTTATGCTTTCACCGATAAAAGCAAGATTTATTATTATGACAATCTGAAATGTTATGCTTTTCGTTAAAAGCAACATGATTATCAATAAAATGTCAAACTTTCACTTATACTTGAATATTTTTCAGATTTTAAAAGTATGGATTCAAGTGTTGGTTTGGGGGAAAAATGTGTTTTATTCACATTTATGTTTGCCTTTTTATTATTCAAATTGTTGTGTTAGAATATTAATTTGAATAACTTGAGATTCAATGTTAAGCATTGAGTCTTAAAAAAGAAATTCAAATTAAAGACAATTAATAAGGCTAAAGAAACTCTATTCCAATAAAAGGAATATACGTAAATGAGTTTTTTTATACAGGAATAGAAAAAAAAAACTACAAAAAGTCATGATCTAAGGGCCATGACATATCAAACTGAAGCGGGGGCAAAGTTAGGGCTTCCAATTTAGCAATGGCAGCATCGCGACCCTTCACATTGGCGGCTTTCAGCTTCTGAAAAGTTTAAATATTTGACTTCAAACCCTGAAGTTGGGTCTTCAGTTCGTTTGCGATTTTCTCAAGATCCAAAAGTTGTTCTGAAAATGAGTTATTCTCACATTGATACATAGTAACCTCCGACCGTAGTGCAACAATCTGAAAAGTGGAACTAAGAAGATCCAGCCGAGCACAAAAAGGAGACATATCAAAGCCAACATTGGAGAAGTCATTAAGCTCACTGTTAAATCTATCTAAGTCTTCAGCTCGCAAAAAATAGAAACAAAGACTGTGCAACTCAAGAATAAGGCTAGCAAGTCAATCTAAAAAGAAAGTCTGGACGGGGGCCATGCAGATATTCAAACGGCCAAGTGTTTGCGGAAACCAAGTTAAGAGACGATCGAGAATTTCCTAGCTAGAAGAAGATATCTGAAAACCCCTCCAAGAAATAATTTATCCACTTGGATGGAAGGAAGCTCTAGTAGGAGCCACTTCAGAAGCCACCATAAAACCACTCGGGACAAAGGATGAGGAAACAGGTGGATGATGTGCTGCTGATGACTCCTTAACAAAGGATGAGGAAATAGGTGGCTTATGTGCTGCTGATGACTCCTTAACAAAGGATGAAGAAATAGGCAGCTGTTGTGTTGCTGATAAATCCTACAAGCCTTAGTCAGTAGGAGGATAACCAAGGTTATCATTAGACGGAAAGGTGGCGACACCCGGATTGAGAGCATCAAATAAAGCAAGCGACTCGACAGATAAGGGCAAATCTTTCTTCTCACTATAAAAAAAGAGAAGAAGAAAAATGATAAAACATGATATATTATAAAAAAAGAAGAAGAAAATATGTATATGTCAACTAAAGAAAATACTCACACTGATGGATAAAGAGTCGTGAGATGCCACTGAAAGCGAAATATTAGCAATAAGCTCAGACGGATTCCTCTTTGAGAAAATAGGAGCATCATCAGTACCTTCTAGACTCTCATGAGGAGGTACTATAAGAGGACGTGAAGAGAGAGTTGTACAACCCACAACATGACCCGAACTCACATCAGATAAAGAATCCTCAGCATCAAGACTAACACGATCATCATGCGGTGAAGAAGATTCTATGGCAACAGTGATAGGCTGAGGAGGCTCACAAGTAGTGGAAGTCATGACCGTCTCACTTACAGTACCCACAGGAAACCCAATAGGAACATCATCATCTTCTTCATCAGCATCGGCAATCTGAAAAATAAGGAAATAATGACATAGGAAAACACGAAAATAACTATATAAATGGTTAAAAGACAAATGAAAATGCTACAAATTTTACCAAAATTTTACGTTGTTTCTTGACCGGATCCTCAGCTACCGACATACTAGAGCTAGCGTTATCAAGGGGGCGTTTTGCCAAAGGCTTTAAGATAAGTGTTTGCCCATTTGGCATTCGTCTAATGATAAAACGACTAGCAAGAACCACGGTAGAATCTGTAGGGGGCATCACCTCTAAGTTAGTAATAGCAGATGCTCTCATTTTAGAAGAAGTAACTTTGATTTCCTCGACAGCAAAGGATCCCTGGGGAGGAACTGGAGGAAGTATCCAAGATGAAACCCGTGATGGAAGATTCGAGGAAGTAGTAGAAACCTGTGCGGGAGGAACGTCTGGGTCTATTAACTGAGGAGAAAGAGACTCAGACATTAAAGCCTTATGCTCAAGAAGCCAACTACTAGTTGGCCAACGCTCTGAACGAGTATTAGTTCTAGGAGAACATAACATTCTAGCCCATTGAAGACGTTCGGGAGGAGAAATTGGCGGCAAACAAATCATGGTATCATCTTGCCATTTTTTAAGGTTGATGGGCCAGTAGCTGCGTTCAAAAGTAGTATAGCGCCCTTGCCGAGAATCATCTAGTATAACGAAATGAAGAGGGTCATAAGGAGTAGTAGATGGTTTTGGAAATTCCCATCCAAATGAGGATGATGTGGGGACAAAATTGAGGAGAGCACTCCTATAATCCCTCTGGCAAGAGCGGCCGAAAGGTCGATTCTGGTCAAATCTAAACTTCCTCATGACTCTATGAGGAGAGTAAAGTACGATGCCAAAACCATCGTCCTCAACAAGATAGGGAAGTTCCGCAACTCGGAGGAATATAAACCAAGAAAGTGAAGAACCAGTCAATTCCCTGACATTTGAAAAATAACGGAAGTCCCTCTTATATAAGTGAGGCATAGAACCTCCCTCTACATAATAATGGTGTATGCGGATGAAGCGAAAGCGAAAAAAGTTATCAATATAAAGCCGCAAATCTGAAGTAATCATATGATCAATCCAGCGAGCGTTGTGGGGAATAATATTGGGTGATGAAAAAGGGGATGGATATTTCCTTCATTTTTGGGACAAGTGCACAGATGTAGAATGGCCCCAAAAGTGCTCGAAGAGGAAGATTTGAAGAAAGGAACATGGAACGAAGCAATTCACATCATACCTGAATAAATGAAAGAAATATTGATAAGCAATATATATATATATGTGTGTGTGTGAGAGAGATCCCGAATTTTATGAAATAAAAGTATTCAATTTTTCTATTTTGGTAAATAGTTAAATTAATAAAAGTTTAAAGTTAAGGGTGATATTTGAAAATTTTGCAAAGTAAGGAAGTTGTTATAAAATATTCGTTGTGTCGGGGAATATTCGTCTTAACAGGGAATATTCGTACGACAGCACAATCACTGGTGGACCCCACAACGGAATTATTGTCGTAGTTAGAAAATGACATAATTATCTTTTTATAAAAATAACGGCGAAAGTTTTACCGTTAAACTGTTGAACTACCCTAGTAGTAAAAAGCACAAGATGTCTGGCGTGGTTACATAGTAGCGCATGGTATTGATTATTGATGATTACGTGAGAAGTCACTCGGGTTATACTCAATTATTGCTACACGATTCTTTGCATCATATCTCTCATATTATTGATTCAATTATTATCACATAATCATCTGCATAATATTTTATATATTATTAAATCAATAATTGAGACGACAAAGTTATTCATATTATTATTTGCAATATTGACAATGTCTAGAAGTTCTGTCAAGGAGAGGTTTGGTCACCTAATTGCGCGCCAATAAGGAGAAATCCTTATCGGAAAGCCCCCTCTTTCCTGGGAATGATCTGGTTGTTAAATATTATGAGTTATAATATTAATGATGAATAAGTTCGTGTTGATTAAAGATTAAATTGATAGTTCCATTGTGTTGGGATTATTAGTGTAAGTGGAAATCGACATTTATTTCGATAATAATCGATGTCTGGAAGTTATACTGATCAATCGGGTAATTAATCGGATAAATGAGCAATTAATTGCTATTAATTCACATGTTTATAACTATTTGTTCACATGTGTGTACTATTGATTAACATTCATGTATTATTAGGGGAGGTGGTGCAAGATTGATAATACTTGCATGACTAAGTTAAAAATGGAGGTATAGATGGAGGTACTATACTGTAATTCGTATTTTGACATGTATAGAACTATTGATTCACATGATTGAACTATTAATTCACATGATGTATTATTATGGGAGGTGGTGCAAGTTTGATAATACTTGCAGGACTAAATTAAAAATGAAGGAAAAGATGAAGGTATTATACTGTAATATTTTGAGCCCAAAACGTGCAATTATCGAAACTATGTTTTCCTATAAATAGAAGCTCATTCTTCCTTCATTCTTACCAATTCACTAAGACTCACAAGAGCAATTATAGAGAGAAGCTATATAGAGAGATAGAAGAAGAGTAGTCTACTACTTCACTAATCCAGTATCCAGTCTTCTTATGAGGTAAGGGGTATTATTTATTTCATATTCTAAAGAGATATTATTTTTCTTATTCGTATGAATATTATTTTCGTTCAATATTCGTAAGGAATATCATCTTCGTTCAATATTTGTAGGAATATTATTTTCGTTCAACAGTCGTAAGGGTTATTATTTATTTCATATTCTGAAGAGATATTATTTTTCGTATTTGTATGAATATTATTTTCGTTCAATAATAGTAGGAATATTATCTTCGTTAAATATTCGTTGGAATATTATTTTCGTTCAAGGGATGTTATTTTTGTTCAATATTCGCTTAAAATAATATTTTCTTCCATACTCTGTAATATGTAAGTAATATTATTTCATTTCAGATTTTGAATTCTATACTCATTTTGTTGAAGTTTTGGCTTCTATACTCCATGAAATTAGTAGAATATCCTTGATATTTGTGCTTCGT
This sequence comes from Panax ginseng, assembly GCA_020205605.1. Classification (NCBI taxonomy): domain Eukaryota; kingdom Viridiplantae; phylum Streptophyta; class Magnoliopsida; order Apiales; family Araliaceae; genus Panax; species Panax ginseng. The sequence continues at coordinate 3,691,954 of CM035135.1, forward strand.
CCAGTATCTTTTCATGAAAATATTATTCTGAGCTTTCTTGATAATTATTGATCTTTTTATGACGAAATACTATTCATGAGTTACTATTTATAGGTTACTATTCATCCGATTGCTATTCACTCAGATATTATTCACTCGGGTATTCGGGGCACTTTTCATGCCAGAGTACTATTCATGAGTTACTATCCATAGGTTACTATTCACCCAATTACTATTCACCCGAATATTATTCACTCGGGTATTTGGGGTACTTTTCATGCCGGGGTACTATTCACGAGGTACTATTCCCAAAGTAATATTCACGGGTACTATTCACGGGGTACTATTTACCCAGAAAATATATTTCTTTTTTGTCCAAATTATTTTTGGTACATGAATATTATTCTTTAATTTGACTCCACAAAACAGTATCATGTTGACAATTTGGATATTTTTAAACTCTGGATAAATTTAAAGTCTTTAATATTTATCCTTGATTTCGTTTGATTAATGCTTATATCATTGTCATCATCATCATGCTTATATTGTGATGAAAGTCATCTTTGCTTACGTGCATAGATGGACCGTTGATTATTGGTTTTACTGCTTGTATATTTTTTGGCTTACGTGCAAAATGGATTTGTTGATTATTGGTTTTATAGATGTATATCTTTGGCTTACCTGCAAAGATGGACAGGTGTATGACATGATCATAACCACTAGTGATAATAATGAATATCCTTGGCCCGTAGTGCATGGATAATTCGATGATGTGATTGGCAGGATCATGACCATTAGTTAACAGTTGAATGTCTTTGGCCGTAATGCACTGACAGACAATTGATTGGTATGATCATGACCATTTGTTTTATAGTTGAATATCTTTGGCCCGTAGTTCAAAGGTAGACAACTAATTGGTATGATCGTTGTTATTACATTTGAATATCTTTAGCCTTTGGGGTAAAGATATTGAGTAAAGTTCTATTAAGCCTTTGTGGCAAGGAAGAACTGTTGATACACATTATTATAAAAATGAATTATGGATTTAACTATAATCTTTGGTGGTTCAGGTGATGATAGTTCTTTTTGTCTTGGGTATAACAAAGAACTGTTGATGAGTATTACAAGAATGAAATATTAACGATGAACTTTTAATCTAGAGGAGATAGTAGACATTATGTTCTACTTGACTCTTCTAATGAATTGCTTATTCCGCTACAGTTGTTGATCTAAAACTTGTTGTCTATTGTATTCTATCAGTTGTTATACTATTGAAGGCTAAGGATAATTTATTCTGCATTATCTTAGTCATAATATTTCTTACTGGGCTAGTTGAGCTAACCCTTTTCTTTCACTGTTCTCTTCAGGAAATGAGAATATAGCTGGGACTAGTCGGGGAATGGAGTGATGGTCCAAGATTATGGCTATAGTAGTCCTCACTATTTTTATAAAATAGTGTGATAATAATTGTAATGAGGACTCCATTGAGTGTGGATCTTGTCTAGGAGGCAATATTCGTGTTTAAACTCTCAGCTATGTTTTGTCGTATTTTGTACGACAGTTGTATAATTAAGTTTGTAGTTGAGTTTATGTACCATGTATATCTGGCGACTCAGGATGGGTGATGTATACCTGTTTTGGGGGCGTCATAGTTGGTATCAAATCTTAGGGATATGATCCCTGGCTGAGATGTGAGACAAGAACTAGGAGGGGAGAGACGGGTAATTCCTTCGCTAGTATGACCTACCTAAGTTTATTTGTTATTTAATTGGTCGGTCAGAATATAGGGATAATATGTGGCATGTCAATTAACCCTTATTTTGAAACTATATTCTAGAATGATATGTGAAATACAGGAGATGAGAAATGGGAAAATAATGATAGAGAGAAAATAACCGGGAAGGTACAATCCAAAAAGAAAGCAAGGTATTCTCATCTCTTCGAACTACCAAGTACGTAAATTTCGAGGGCGAAATTTCATAAGGAGGGGAGATTGTGAGATCCCGAATTTTATGAAATAAAAGTATTCAATTTTTCTATTTTGGTAAATAGTTAAATTGATAAAAGTTTAAAGTTAAGGTGATATTTGAAAATTTTGCAAAGTAAGGAAGTTGTTATAAAATATTCGTTGTGTCGGGGAATATTCATTTTAACAGGGAATATTAGTACGACGGCATAATCATTGGTGGATCCCACAACAGAATTATTGTCGTAGTTAGAAAACGACAGAATTATCTTTTTATAAAAATAACGGCGAAAGTTTTACCGTTAAACTGTTGAACTACCCGGTAGTAAAAGTACATTAATACGCGTGGTTGCATAGTAGCGCGCGATATCGATTATTGATGATTACGTGAGAAGTCACTCAGTTATACTCAATTATTGCTACAGTAATTATTGCATCATATCTCTCATATTATTGATTCAATTATTGTCACAGTATCATCTGCATAATATTTTATATATTATTAAATCAATAATTGAGACGACAAAGTTATTCATATTATTATTTGTAATATTGACAATGTCTAGAAGTTCTGTCAAGGAGAGGTTTGGTCACCTAATTGCGCGCCAATAAGGAGAAATCCTTATCGGAAAGCCCCATCTTTCCTAGGAATGATCTAGTTGTTAAATATTGTGAGTTATAATATTAATGATGAATAAGTTCATGTTGATTAAAGGTGAAATTAATAGTTCCATTGTTTTGGGATTATTAGTTTTAGTGGAAATCGACATTTATTTCGATAATAATTGATGTCTGGAAGTTATACTGACCAATCGGGTAATTAATCGGATAAATGAGCAATTAATTGCTATTAATTCACATGCTTATAACTATTTGTTCACATGTGTGTACTATTGATTCACATTCATTTACTATTAGGGGAGTTGGTGCAAGATTGATAAAACTTGCATGACTAAGTTAAAAATAGAGGTATAGATGGAGGTACTATATTGTAATTCGTATTTTGAAATGTATAGAACTATTGATTCACATGATTGAACTATTAATTCACATGATGTATTATTAGGGGAGGTTGTGCAAGTTTGATAATACTTGCAGGACTAAATTAAAAATAAAGGAAAAGATGAAGGTATTATACTGTAATATTTCGAGCCCCAAAACGTGCAATTATCGAAACAATATTTTCCTATAAATAAAAGCTCATTCTTCCTTCATTCTTACCAATTCACTAAGACTCAAAAGAGCAATTATAGAGAGAGAAGCTATATAAAGAGAAGCTATAGAGAGATGGAAGAAGAGTAGTCTACTACTTCACTACTCCAATATCCAGTCTTCTTCTGAGTTAAGGGGTATTTTATTTCATATTCTGAAGAGATATTATTTTTCATATTCGTATGAATATTATTTTCGTTCAATATTCGTAAGGAATATCATCTTTGTTCAATATTCGTAGGAATATTATTTTCGTTCAACAATCGTAAGGGGTATTATTTATTTCATATTCTGAAGAGATATTATTTTTCGTATTCGTATGAATATTATTTTCGTTCAATATTCGTAGGAATATTATCTTCGTTAAATATTCGCTGGAATATTATTTTCGCTTCGAGGATGTTATTTTTGTTCAATATTAAGCTTGAAATAATATTTTCTTCCATACTACTACGTAATATGTAAGTAATATTATTTCATTTCGCATTTTGAATTACATACTCATTTTGTTGAAGTTTTGGCTTCTATACTCCATGAAATTAGTAGAATATCCTTGATATTTGTGCTTCATTCAAAGATCTTTCATGGAAATATTATTCTGAGCTTTCTTGATAATTATTGATATTTTTATGACGAAATATTATTCATGATTTACTATTTACGGGTTACTATTCACCCAGTTACTATTCACTCAAATATTATTCACTCGGGTATTCGGGACACTTTTCATGCCGGAGTACTATTCACGAAGTTACTATTCACCCAATTACTATTCACCCGAATATTATTCACTCATTTTGGGGTACTTTTCATGTAGGGGTACTATTCATGAGTACTATTCTCTAAGTACTATTCATTCGGGTACTATTTACCTAGAAAATATATTTCTTTTCTCATCCAAATTATTTTTGGTACATGAATATTATTCTTGAATTTGACTCCACAAAGCAAAGATCATGTTGACAATTTGGATATTTTAAACTCGGATAAATTTAAAGTCTTTAAAATTTATCCTTGATTTCGTTGATTAATGCTTATATCATTGTCATCATCATCATGCTTATATTGTGATGAAAGTCATCTTTGGCTTACATGCATAGATGGACTGTTGATTATTGGTTTTATTGGCTTACGTGCAAAGATGGACTGTTGATTATTGATTTTATAGTTGTATATCTTTGGCTTACGTGCAAAGATGGACAGGTGTATAACATGATCATAATCACTGGTGATAATAACGAATATCCTTGGCCTGTAGTGCATGGATAATTCGATGATGTGATTGGCAGGATCATGACCATTAGTTAACAGTTGAATGTCTTTGGTCGTAGTGCACTGAAAGACAATTGATTGGTATGATCATAACCATTGGTTTTATAGTTGAATATCTTTGGCCCGTAGTGCAAAGGTAGATAACTAATTGGTATGATCATTGTTATTACATTTGAATATCTTTAGCCTTTGGGGTAAAGATATTGAGTAAGTTCTATTAAGCCTTTGTGGCAAGGAGGAACTGTTGATTCACATTATTATAAAAATGAATTATGGATTTAACTATAATCTTTGGTGGTTTAGGTGATGATAGTTTTTTTTGTCTTGGGTATAACAAAGAACTGTTGATGAGTATTACAAGAATGAAATATTAACGATGGACTTTTAATCTAGAGGAGATAGTAGACATTATGTTCTACTTGACTCTTCTAATGAATTGTTTATTTCACTACAGTTGTTGATCTAAAACTTTTTGTCTATTGTATTCTATCAGTTGTTATACTGTTGAAGGCTAAGGATAATTTATTCTGCATTATCTTAGTCATAATATTTCTTACTGGTCTAGTTGAGCTCACCCTTTTCTTTCACTGTTCTCTTCAGGAAATGAGAATATAGCTGGGACTAGTCGGGGAATGGAGTGATGGTCCAAGATGGTGGCTATAGTAGTCCTCACTATTTTTATAAAATAGTGTGATAATAATTGTAATGAGGACTCCATTGAGTGTGGATATTGTCTAGAAGGCAATATTCGTGTTTAAACTCTCAGCAATATTTTGTCCTATTTTGCACGACAGTTGTATAATTAAGTTTGTAGTTGAGTTTATGTACCATGTATATCTGGCGACTCAGGATGGGTGATGTATACCTGTTTTGGGGGTGTCACATATATATAATAAATGAGTGAAACTGAAAAGGGGTACCTTCCGACAGATTATCTCATGGCGAGGACAGTTTCATCCAAGCGACGATACAAGGTCCCCAAAAAGAGAGCAGCAAGAGGAACCTCCAGACCCCGAGATAACAAAGCCGCTAAGCTAAACATACGGGTCGAGGGACCGTCCATAGGTAACCCAGGGAAGATAAAGTGGGACAACCACATAGCCAAATAAACAGCTAAAGGAAAATGATAAGGTTCCTTATGAAAAGCAAGAACGGACTCTCTATAAACAGAACTATTCCAGTGGCCAGGGTTGTAATCCCGAAAGAAATAACGGACCCAAGATAGCCAGGAAGTCTCCGGATGGTTGGGGGTCTCAAAGTCTGAAAGGATTATATTGCCTTGGAACCTCGTGGTGTAATTGGAAGCCCGCTTGAAAGCTTCTGTCAAGTACGCGACACATTTGGTATCCCTAGTGGACATGCTAGATGTACCGCAAGAAGCTGAAGCAGCAGCAGGAAGGCTACAAGATATAGTTCAAAATAAATACATAACCCAAGAAAATGAGGATGAATATACAAAGCATGTAAGAAAGAATTATCGGTAAATGGCATAGACATCCTCTGTAGTAGGGGTGAACTCCCCCAAACAAAGAACAAATGTACATGTAGAAGAGCACCAACGTGAAATCAATAAAGTAAGGGTGTCATAATCCTGTTGGATACGAAGATCCCTACATAATTGAACACAACGCAGAATCCCAGCTTTATCCAACAACTTCACATAATCGGAATTCCAGAGGATCTCGTTGGTCCAAGGTTGCCATCCCTGAAGGCGACTAGATGAATCGGATAGGAAGCGAACGGGACTGAAAGGATACTCCTATTTTTTGATGCACATGCTGAGAATGTGAGCAGAGTAGGGAAAGCTATTCGCACTTTCGCTAGCTGCAGCATATAGAAATAAACCCCCCTTGTAAGGTGGATGAAAAGTTGTATTATCAAAATTCTTCGTTCGTTCCCAGAAAAAGTCAAAAGGCCCGAAGAAGGGAGTTTTTCCCCACTCGCTAATGAAGGGGATTTCCTTAGTGGTTTTTGGGTCCGCAGAACGTTCGTCAGAATTAGCCTACAACGAGGAGAATTTAATATGAGAATTATATGAAACAAGAAAATGAAGTGGAAAGCATTCGAAATATAGTACTTTCCATGATAAAAGAGAAATTATGAATACCGAGCAAACGAGGTCGCCTTGAAAACAATCTCCTTTTGACAATGTCCGGCGCGAAAAAGTATGAACTCGAATAAGAAGATTTAGCCCGGAAAAAGAGAGATTAAGGACACTTGAAAAGAAGAAGGAACAAAATTATCAAACGACGGAAAACGCTCTAGGGTTCGGTCACCTCAGGATTCGACCACATTGAGATTCGGCCTCCTAAGGTTCAGCCACCCTGGGATTCGGTCCCTACTAGGGTTCGCCCGTCCAGGGTGTTCCAACTACGGTACCTTGCTTCCTTTCTTGATTCGTTGTTTAATTGATCGGAACGAAGTACCGCTTGAAGTTCCTTAAAAGTAAGTCTTTCTTTTAATAAATAAATTAAAAAAAAGGGACTTTCTAGGTCAATTTCTGATTTTTTTTTATTAATAATAATATTAATTATTAAAAAAAACGTCACAGTGAAAATAATAATAATAATAATAAAATATATATAAGTTAACAAGCTTTCTGGGTTAATAAGAATATAATAGAACCTGCATTATCATCATTAAGTTAGTATAGCATAGAGCCTGCATTAATAAAAAGAAAGTGCTGGATGGATCTGTACATATGGCAGTGTGATATAAAATAATATTGAGTTGTACGGTACTAATTAATGATGATATATACACTTAGCCAAGTTAAGAGAATAGGTGGCCTAAAAATGAATTGTTGCATCAAATGGATAGACAGATAAAGCTTTCGATCAGCTTCATTGTTATTAAGACTTCTCTAAAAAATCAACCGCAGTTTTGCAAACGATTCGCATAACGAGAACCGAGGAATTCAAGTCCCTATTACCTGAACTTGAAAACGAATATCTTTGATTGCACAATTTTTTTAGTTTCTTCAATCTTCTCTCCAATACAATATTACTGATATTGTATTACTTCATCAATCACAAAGAAAAACTCAGTCTTTCCTTCCTATATATACACAAAGTGATAAAACACAAAGTATCCTATTAAAAATGTTATTCTATAAGAATCAATCTCTACGAAATTGTTTTGTTTTAGAACTCTAATTATTGGTCAAGAAGTTTGAACCTATTTTCCCAAACTTTTTATCGTCTGATTTAAATTGCTAAAAAAAATAATAATTAAAAAAAATGTGTTAAAGCACTGTTTTGCTAATGAGTTGCCTAGAAAAGTATACACTTTGTCGAGATGGTACGAACCACAAATTTCTATGTCTGCAGCAATGAAGACCAATAGTTTCCAAATGGAGTTAGGTTTGTGGTTATATAAACAAAGAACCAAACTTTAGGCCTCAAAACGAAAAAAGGGTTTTTTGTAATTGGCCTATATATACTTAATATATCACTATCATACTTTTTAAAATTTATGAGTAATTAATATATATATATATATATATTATTAATTATTGCAACTAATCTTCTGATTGACAAGTTTTTAGATTTAATTTAATTGAGCAAGATTTGGAAACAAAATTGATAAATGATTTTCAAGATATTTTGGGAGAGTTCTCTTAAAGTTTCTTTCTCATAAGATTTTTGTTTTTTTACGAGGTTTGCAAGATCGAGCTCTGCGGATTGTTCAAAAAATTTGAAGCAAGATTCAAAGACTTGAAATATTTTGCACGATCGTCACTCCGAAGGCGTGACTCACGTGCAGGGGGCAATTGTGAGCCCAAATATAAAATTAGGGATTGCGTGTAATCTAAAGAATTAAATGAACCGGGAGAAGTCTCCACGTGTCCCGAGGTAGAAGGCTCGTGGAGACGACTCATTTTGGGAATTGATTGAGGGATTGGATTGGTGGCTAGAAGGACAGGATAATTTAGGCATTACTTAAAAAACTAAGGGTATTTCTAGAATTTCTGCTGAAATCACATGTCATGCACAAGACCAGACATGTGCCAAGCACGTGACCATTTTTCAGGAAACTCTATAAATACCCCCTTCATTTCAACTCTTAACTGAAGACTTTGAAGAAGGCTCTTGAATCCTTAAGAGTTCTGCCACGTGTTACTTGAGCAATTGCTTACCTGTTCTTCTCCCCTCTTCAACCACTCAAACAAGACCGTACTCTTTGTGGATTTCTCTCCTCCATAGTCAACACGAAACCCTAACCCTAGTAAGGTACGGTTTCCTTACCCACAACAGCTTTTATATATATAACTGCTTACTACTTTTCATATAAACTACGGTATCATGTGAGCCTAGAATCATAGGATCACGATTGATCTCATCGAATCTAGATTCTTCCGTGATTGACATTTTCAAATTATGGCGACTTATACATTATTTACTGATGTCTCAATTTCCTTGGATGGTCATTATACTACCCACGGAGGAGTTCAAAGATCATGTATATTATTTTCTCAAGATGCCTCGCATCTCAAAAAATAAAAGCAAACAAGCCGAACATTTAATAATAAAATGGAAGTATGAAAAGGTCTCAATTCCTATTGAGCACAAAGTTTGAAAAACTTTTTTTGTAAAACATCATTGCTATATCTTTCTTAACACTAAATTTTTGTATAAATTCAAACCCTTTGTATATAGGTGGGAACGAGGCCTCGCACTACTTCCAAATAATTACGCATTGATCCACACACACACACACACATTCATATAACAGTTTCTTGAAAAGTGGCGGTCACCGTGACAACACGGATGTCGGGGGGTGCCTAACACCTTTCCTCCGCATAATCAAGCCCCCGAACCCAAATAAATCTCGATTAAACAGACCCGTTTAGCAGTGTCACATCACTGGGTCAATGTACAAACTTTTTCTCGGTTGTGTTGATGCAACCAGTTAAAAACACCAACTGGCGAATTTTAAAGTCAAATCGTCGACATTATACATGTCGGACCTTTTTCACTTATTTTTTCAAACAAATCTCACCTAACATAAGAACACCAAAGAACAAGTAACGAAAAGAGATAAATAAAAATCCCGACGTCGACACCTCTTTTCATATCTTCTGCCTCTGCGCTGACAGCAAAATCTGAAGACTTCTGGTCAAAACAGCATACAGAATCATTAGAGTCCCATATCCGCACAATCCCACGTTCACCAACAGTGATAAAATAAATTCCTGGACCACTTCTTTTCTTCTCACGCTGTTGTATAGATGAAGCCAGACATGAAGCGAAAGGAGACAAAGAACCTATCACACACACGGCTTCAACAGCCTCATATACTAGTACACTAGACTTAAGCCCATAATCATGAACGTCCCACAAGTATACAATCCCATCCCTTCCAGCAGTAAGCAAAGTCCATCCATCTTCAGATATTGCAATGGAAATCACTGTTGACCCATGTTTTTCCAGTGTTGCACTGCAATTCTTGCTTGTAAGATCCCAGACTCGTACAATTGCATCATCACTTCCAGAGAAAAGCTGCATACACCAAGCAAAATAGTCAACCAAACTCTGTTTAGGAAGTAAAATATGGAAATTGCCTTTATAAGGGATTGTCTCTATAATCAAGTGGCAATTGTAATAAAAACCCCAAGTAATATATGCATATTTGTAGAAACATCCCAATATATCTAGATGCAAGCTGGTAATTGCTAGCATGTTTAGAATGAGATTACTCGTTTAGCTTTGTAAAAAGCATAATAAAATATTAAGGCTTAAAACTCATAAATGTAGGATGAATTAATCACACTGTCCGTTAGCTTTTGAAAATTTAGATAGCAGCAACAGCATAAGCACTTTCTACGAACCACAGTAACAAAATATGTTATATATATGTGTATGTATTAATCCTGTCATTATCCGCTACTAATAGTGGCGGATGACGAGTTCTAATTTTTAATCTCAATTGTTGGTCTCTATGAAAGATGGTATGGATGATATTTGACCTATTTTGCTATAGATCATTGTGTGTGTGTGTGTGTAATCACACAAATTAAACAATTACGAAATTGTGCTTCAGCAAACACTTATATATGGAAAGTGAGTACATGATATGTGTTCAGGTCTTCCAATAATTCCTCTAACTTAGAAAAGCA
>CM035135.1:6455000-6457500 GCA_020205605.1 Panax ginseng
TTCGATTTCATCTCAATTCTTCCAACTTAATCTAAAGGCTCACATTTCATCTCACACTAAAAATTCCTTAAATCAAATAACAATAATAATAATAATAATGATAATAATTATAATAATATAATTATAATAATAGTAGTAATAATAATAATAATAATAATAATAATATTAATATGAATAATAATAATAATAATATAATAATAATTATAATTATAATTATAATAATAATTATTATACTAGTACTAATAATAATAAATCTATATAATAAAAACCGAAACCCATTTGACAAAAGTGAAGGAAGCCTCAGCGATTCATTCATTCTAACTTAATTCTTCCAACTTAATCTAAAAGCTCATATTTCTTCTTCCCGACTTAATCAAATTCACCCATACACCATACTCTCTCTCATGTTAACACACAAAATCTTTCTCTCTCCTCATTTCTTCACATAATAACAATACAATAATAATAATAATAATAATTATTATTATTATAAAATTAATTATAATTATAGTTATACTAATAATAATAAATATTATTATAATAGTACTAATTATAATTATTATTATTATAATAAAAATAATTATAATATCTATATAATAAAACAGAACCCATTTTGAATCTTTCATTTGACAAAGCACAAGAACGGTTCAGATTCTTTCTAACTTTATTCTTCCAACTTAATCTAAAGACTTATATTTCTTTCCGCCCAAATCAAATTCACTCATACACCATACTCTCTCTCATGTTCACACACAAAATCTTTCTCTCTCCTCTCTTCTTCTCACACAAACAAATAATAATAATAATAATAATTATTATTATTATTATTATAATAATTATAATAGTACTACTACTACTAAAAATAATAATAATAATATTATTATTATTATTATTATTATAGTACTAATAATAATAATAATAATAATATTATTATAATAAAATTAATTATAATATCTATATAATAAAATAGAAATCATTTTGAATATTTCATTTGATAAACCACAAGAACGGTTCAGATTTCATCTCAATTCTTCCAACTTAATCTAAAGGCTCACATTTCATCTCACACTAAAAATTCCCGCCCAAATCAAATAACAATAATAATAACAATAATGATAATAATTATAATTATAATTATAATAATAGTAGTAATAATAATAATAATAATATTAATATTAATATGAATAATAATAATAATAATAATAATAAATATAATTATAATTATAATAATAATTATTATACTAGTACTAATAATAATAAATCTATATAATAAAACTGAACCCATTTGACAAAGCAGAATGACGGTTCAGATTCATTCTAACTTAATTCTTCTAACTTAATCTAAAAACTCATATTTCTTCTTCCCGACCTAATCAAATTCACCCATACACCATATTCTCTCTCATGTTCACACACAAAATCTTTCTCTATCCTCTCTTCTTCACACACACAAATAAATAATAATAATAATAATAATAATAATTATAATAATAATTATTATTATAATAGTACTAATAATAATAATAGTACTAATAATAATAATATTAATTATAATTATAATTATACTAATAATAATAATAATAAATATTATTATAATAGTACTAATTATTATTATTATTATTATTATTATTATTATATAATAAAAATAATTATAATATCTATATAATAAAACATAACCCATTTTGAATCTTTCATTTGACAAAGCGAGCACAAGAACGTTTCTTCCATTCATTCTAACTTAATTCTTCCAACTTAATCTAAAAATCTCATATTTCTTCCCGCCAAAATCAAATTCACTCATACACCATACTCTCTCATCATGTTCACACAAAAATCTTTCTCTCTCTTCACTCATACAAATACTCAAACATAATAATAAATCTTTCTCTCTCCTCTATAAATAATAATAATAATAATAATAATTATTATTATTATTATTATAATAATATAATAGTACTACTACTACTAAAAATAATAATAATAATAATAATAATAATAATAATATTATTATTATTATATTATTATTATTATAATAAAATTAATTATAATATCTATATAATAAAATAGAAACCATTTTGAATATTTCATTTGATAAACCACAAGAACGGTTCAGATTTCATCTCAATTCTTCCAACTTAATCTAAAGGCTCACATTTCATCTCACTAAAAAATTCCCTTACCAAATCAAATAACAATAATAATAACAATAATGATAATAATTATAATTATAATTATAATTATAATAATAATAATAGTAGTAATAATAATAATAATAATATTAATATTAATATGAATAATAATAATAATAATAATAAATATAATTATAATAATAATTATTATACTAGTACTAATAATAATAAATCTATATAATAAAACAGAACCCATTTGACAAAGCAGAAGGACGGTTCAGATTCATTCTAACTTAATTCTTCCAACTTAATCTAAAAGCTCATATTTCTTCCCGCTCAAATAAAATTCACTCATACACCATACTCTCTCT